>VZSV01000050.1:4586234-4597550 GCA_013398735.1 Nothocercus julius | reverse complement strand
TTTTTTTTTTTTTTTTTTTTTTTGATTTCCTGACAAGAGAGGGACACAGCACCTTGGAGCAAACAAGCCTGTAGATTGCTGTAGAGAGGCAGGACATAACACAGAAACACTGAGAGTCCCAGCAGCAAAATACTCCCACTGCAGAGCTCTCCCTCCTGAAAGGCTTACCCCATGCAACTTGCTTTATCTGGACTAGAATAACCAGCCACATACCAAGTGGCAAAAAAAGTGGCTTTCTCTGAGCATTTCGGGACCCGAATGGGCAAGTTGCTCTGGTGGAAGTGACTGACCCCACCTGTGTCTGTGTATATGACAGAGGCAATCTCAGTTTTCAGATCCAGACCCTGCAGCGACATTTGCACTAGCTGGTTATGCTGATTAACATCAGGGGCAAAGCTGGTTTTGCGCTGTCAGTGGACCTTGAACTTCTAGGAATTTTGTGGCTTTCAGCTCAGACTGCACCAGCCCCTCAACTATGATTTCTTTTCAGCTGCTGTAACTGGTTAGTTGGTGTCGATCAGTTTGATAGAGGCTTCCAAAGTGTTATGTTTCTGGAAGGTTTTCCCCCCCAAGTTTATGTCAGTCAGTGGACTGATATCCCCCACCTCAAGAAAACTGTATTTTTTTTTTTTTTTTAAACACACCTCTTTGAAAGCAACATGAAATTAGCCCAATCCCTACTCCTTTCCAAGCGCAAATGGCTCATGTGCCATGACATGCTCAAATAAAGCAAAAATTAACATGAAAAAGAACTTCCTTTTAAGAACTTACTTAACTTCTTTTTCCTTCCTCGCTTAACAGCTACTACCAGGAGCCCAAGCAAACTTCAAAACCAGAGTATGAAGGGTGTCAAATTTGTTGTGACAGTCTTACCCTCCAGAAGCACAAGGAGATGATTCTTCCATCCCCAGGTAGCTGGGATTTGCAGACAGCACTCTTGAAGCTGGGAAAACAGGAGAGCTCATTCTCCAGCTTTTAATCTATAAATAACAAGGAGGCCCAAGGAAATGACTATATAGACTCCAAAATAGTAAAGGATGTGGAAATAAAAAAAATAGTTAAAAAAAAAAGTAAAATAATATATTAGTAGATAATAATATTATCATGATAATATATTATAATAACGCTGAATAATAAATTAGTAGATAAACCTGTAAATTATAGATAATAAAACAGTTGTAAGTGCAGGCCATGCTTTCAAATAGAACAGCATCACTGGCAACGGATCCATACAGTATCTAGCGCACTTTTAAAATATCAATTTTCTGCATTCCTTTTTTAAAAAAAATCAAAAATCACCCGACAAAATGGAAATAAAAATAAGTAATGAGAAATATTTTTCAGCATTATGAAGCTGGACTTGAATACCTTCCAAAGCAGGCAGATCTTCTTGAGCATCAAGCCTTGACTTCTGCTCCATAGAAACAATTTATGCAAGGCAACAGGTACCAAGAAGCCCTTCTGGAGAAGAAGAATGGAAAAAAATATAGATATATTTAAAGACAGATTGATTAGTTATTTTAATCAATGTGGGCTTGTTGCAGGCTTTTATTTGTTTATTTATTTATTGAATCCTCTCTTTTCCTTTTCGCAGTTATTTATGACAAGTACTCATAAGTTCTTCAGGCTTATTTTAGCTTTGAGCAAGGTGTCATTTTTGGCAGCAGTGCTGGGTTCAGGGTTTGCCGATGTCCTTCCTTCTGCTCCTTTGGCTAAGACAAGAGTTGGGCATGATCTCTCCCGCTGTTTTAGTAGTTGTTGTTGCTTTTAGGGCCATTTTTCCCCACTGTTTGTCCAGGACAGCGAGGTGCAAGTCACCCACTTTTCTTGACAGTTGTCAGAATGATGAAATGTCCTTCTAGATGGGCTGTACTTCCTATTGCACATCCCTTTCAGACTGTTAACTACCGTCACATTAATGAGGCTGAATTACAAACCAGGAGGATATTTTGCCTTGGAGCAGCAATGGGCAAAAAATCCTTCAAGGTCTGAAAAGCCTGGGTAAAGCTAGATTAGAGACTTTCCTCTGGCTGGTGGCAACCACATGAAGCATGGGGTACATTTGGCAAAAGCAGGGAGGGCTGCAGGCTCTGGAATGAGCAATTGCAAGGAATACATTTTTAAATGGTTTCCCAGCTGTAAGATGCACATAATTGTGGCTTTCCTTCATCTGGGAGACTTCAAGAGCGGATGGTTGATAAGGAGTTCATACCAGCAAAGGCAGAAAAACACAAGCCAGGGTATCTGGTTTCAGTCTGTCCTTACCCACAGCATTAGATCTGATTTTGGCTTTCTCCCCCACTCCATGTACACAATTATCTGAATTCCTTTCTCCGCTGCTTCCTCCCTTCTGAAGTCTTGCAGACAGACCCTTGTGCCTTTTACGCAAGAGCAGCAGTCACGGGTTGCTCTAGGATCAGCTGCCAACGGGAGCCCTCTCCTTTCAGGTCCACCTCTCGCCCAAGTGGGTATCCGTGCCACAGCCACAAAAACAAGCCCTCTTGGAAGGGCTGGAAGCAGCCATGGCTCTGAAATAAGTGTCTGAAACCTTCTCTTGGATTGTCACACATTGGCTTTTCCCCCATGAAGGTGCATGCAGCAAGACAGGTCTTGCTGCTGCTAAGAGCTATGGTCCTTTTCCTCAAAAAGTTGCATTTGGGGCCAGCCAAATAGAAAAATATTTTGAATCTCAAAGATATGCTACTGTCTACCTTGGCTCTGGGGACAGCTGACAAATCCTTAAGATAATTCAAGAATATCCCTCTGTGAGGTACAGATCCAGCCAATGCCTGCAGCATATGTAGCTTTGTGTACACTATATGCATAATAGCAGACCCTTTCTTCCTTTGCTTTTGCTATAAAAATACTTGAGCATATATAAACTGTGTGTAAACACAGGCAAACAGAACATATGTGCACATACAGCGTTTTCCCATCCTTAAACAGAACAGATTGAAGTTTTCATAAACACACCTAAAGATTTGATAAATTCAGTTCAAGTTTTCTGAGTGTTTCAATTTGGTTTTAGCCTTTTTGCAATAAGTTACATTTATATGTAAAAAATTCAGAGTGGAAACTGCAGAACTGAAAATTTCTCTGATATCAAGCCAAACCTTATATTCCCCTTTGCGACAATCTGTTGACTGACACAGCAACAGTTTCCCTGGAAAGTTGTTGATGAGAGGTCCTGTTTGCCTACCTAAAAGCAAGAAACTGAGCAAATCTGAAGAAAACCAGGTACTGTTGTGGTCAAAATTTTCTAGTAGGAGGCATATTTCCTGCAGCTCATATTTGTTGCAGCTGGAAGCTGGTGAAGAAGGGTTGGCTGTTACACACGCCTTCTGAAACGGGACGCTTCTCATCCTCCGAGATCTTAAAAAATCCATGGGGTAGCCTGGGAAGGAGAGAGAGGTCCTACATGACATCATATGTTTCTTCAGGCAGGAGAGAGGCATCCCACTTCTGAGAGTTAAGGAGCTGTGCTGGTTTGCACTCTGCTGGCAACACGGGCTTCTACCATGCTTTAGGCAGGCCTGCTTTATTTGTGTACATCTCGGCGTCCTGCCCGTGAGCCCAGCTCCCCTCCACAGAAGCCATCATGCACCTTGCATCCACCTTAGCACATTTCTGCTGCTTCATAGCAGCTGCAAGTTCACCTGGACATAATGGCACTATGATAAAATCCAAGCCAAAATAATTCCTTATGCTTCCTGCCATAGGTCTGCTTCATATGGCTCACAGAAGTGCTCGCGCTGTGCACGATAGGAAGGCGAATTTGGGCAGCTCAGAACTAGGTCAAAACAAACTTAATTTCCTCCATGTCCAGGTGGGATGCTGCTTTTCAAACCAGGCGATCCACATTCCGCCTTCCAGCTTTCAACCCGCGGCCACGGCAGCCTCCAACGTGAGGTCAAAGGGAAGTTTTTATCATTTTGGAGAGCCGCTGTTTTCCACTTCCCTGCGCTCCAAAACAGCTGGGCCATTTTTGCCCAGACTCCAGAAAATGAAAACAACAAGAAAGAAGAATCACCTTCAGGCATGGAAAATTTTCAGCTCAAAGAGCACAAGTTTCAAAAGGTTATGAGCAGATAAAAGAAAAAAATAAAACACAGAAAGCTGGAAGGCAAAGCTTACAACCTGACCCTTGAAATTATGATTGGTACTTGCAAGACGCTTTTTAAAAGTCACCCTCTCCTAGACAGCTGGAAGAAATGGTCCCCATTCCACAGAGCTCTGAACTGGGCAAAGCTCAGGGCTGTTTTTGGGGTGCATGGTGGTAATCGCTTAAGCTGAAGCATCACATGTTGGCATCATGACCATGTTGGTAACCCCACATTAGCCCGGTAAGATGATTTTTGTGCAACAAGCAAGTCTATCCTGAGTAGCTCAGACCTGGGCCCTTCAAGTTGCCTATTAGGCCTTAATGGCAGTCGCCTTGGCTGGCAAATCTGGAGCTGAGCTGAATCGCAGGCCCTGGGGAGAGAGCACAGAGCTGCTCTTGTGAGTCCAGATCACCAGCCGTCAGGCCCAAGCAACCCACTGGTAGCCAGGTGACAAGAGGCTCTTGTGGCCAGAGCCAGGCCAAATTCAGACCGTCTAGCCAAAGAATCAAGACACTGAGATTTGTTTTCCCCTCCAGCTTGCCATTTCCTAGTCTAAAAAAACAACCACCAATTTTCTGGAGCTGTTTGCTTTGGCATTTCAAAAATTCACATCAGGGCATGCTGACCTTTTCTCTCTGGAGGCACGAGCCTGTATGTCTCATGTCAGGTTTTGCACTGCTTGCTCTTGTCTCCCCTGTCCGCAAGCATGGCAATACGCACGCAGCACGAGCACGGAGGTTGGGCATATTGGAGCCATGACATAATGCAAGAGTTCAATTAGCCACATTTATTTATTTTGAAAATTAATAAGGGCAGTTGCTACTTACCGACAGCTGAAGCACTTCACTTGCTTTTCTGGAGCAGAGCGTCCTCTTTTGTGCTGTAATCTAGTGGGGTGGACTCGGCTTTTCCAAAATCATTTGGCTACATCATATTATGCCTTCTCTTTATAAATGCATAGAAAGTCTCCAGTGCTGAAAATAATATGTGTAAAAACAGCTAGAGAAATTACTGCATAACGTTATAGAGAACCTGTCATTACTTATGCTCTGGGAAGGGGAGCCTGCCTGCTCCTTCACACTAGGGCTTTTCTCCAAGCCCCAAGACTCAGGAGTGTGGGTCAGAAGACTCCTCTCAGGTGAAACCTCCTTCCTAATCCAAACAGTTACACTCTAGACACTATTAAGGGAAATAGGGACAGGGACTCACCAGGAGCAGAAAGCCCTGCAGCTTCTACTTGGGCAGGGAAATTGAGTCCTGAGCTGCCACTCTTCTGGGAGGAGAAAATACCCCTATCAGTTCCTAACAGCATAAGGTCTTGGTTATCAGCATGGCCCAGGACTACTGATGGACTAAGCAGTCTTTTATCCTATGTTTTCCTGCATTTTTCTCTTCTGGTTAGTCTCACTTTTGAAGGATGAGCTTCCAGGTGATGGTGATGGGGAAATCAGGCTGAGTTTCTTTGGGGCTTTCTCTTGATCTGGTTTAACATAGGTTTCTTTGGTGCATGTTTACCTCCTGGGGAGGAAGAACACGGAGCTCTGCTCCTGTGCGTGCACAACAGCACTTTGTATTCTTCTTGCAACTCACCTAATCACACTAGGCATCCCCATGGCTCTCCATCCTGGCCCACGGATACCCTCTCCCTCCAAGCGACCAGAGTCTGTAGAAAAGCAGCCTCTGAAGTTAACATCCCATTAAAACGAATGATTTGGGGACACTTAGAGAGTAGGCATCATCAGGGTTGTGCAGGTGGAGCTGCCTGCCAGGGACCCCGCTCCTCCAGGAGCTCCTGTGGACCTGCACACTGGCTGCCAGGAGCCACCAGGGAGGCGCCAGCGCCTGGGGGGATGCTGGAGTTTGGGCATCACTCCAGGGAGGCGGCTGCCAGATGAGGACTGTTGCAATTCATAAAACTGCCTCCGCTACCTCAGCTCTGCTTAAATGACATTTCAGGCAGCAGGATGCAACCTGCACCCTGCCCGCAACCCACCGCTGGAAGCAATCTCCCTGAAAAAAAAAAAAAGCTGCTCACAACAAATCAAGGATGACAGGCTTTTCTACCAGCAAGAAGGAATAAGTATTTTTGACATCCTCAACTACAAAACAAATTGAAAAAGCATCCTTTTCTTAAAGGAAAAAAAAAATCATGTTTTTTTTCTTTCCTATTCCTTTTGCACTCTTGACGACGTTATGGAAATGATTTCAACCCCTCTGTAACCAAATCCAAACCTAATCCTATATAAGTGAGGACCTCAGGGACCTGTTGCAAAATTTCCTGTGATCGAGTCCCTGCTGTTGCTGCCGCTTCACATCAAGTCTCCTGCTCTCAGCTGCCGTGCTGCTTTCCAGGTCTGAGGACCAAAGCAAAAAACAAAGAGTGGAAAGCCCTCAGTTTACTATGTATGGGTCTGTGTCATCACCGAAAACAGCAAAAAACAAACGAACAAACAAAAAAACTGTACGTGAGCTGAGATTAAAATTGAGCTATGAACTCCAGCCCACCATGCCAGCTTGGAAGAGAAAGGGCTTCGGGACCAAAGGTACTCCATTTGTGGGGGACTTCTTGCTCAGGATATCAAAGAATATTATAATTTGGAGCATATAGCAGTCATACCCCCTTGGAGGACACAGCAGTCATACACAGCTGTGCATTTACAAGCTTGCAGAGCTGTCCCTCACCCCTCACTGCAGGCAGGTTTAGTGCCATGCAAGCAGGTGTCCCCCCACCTCTCATCCCTCTCCCCACGGTGAAATCTGCTATGGGCTGAGCTGTACTTTCTTAAGAAAGAGGCCCATAAATCCATTCCTAGTCACTTAGCTGTCATGAAAACCCACGGCAGAGCCACAACTGAACCAGGCCTGCGGGATTTTGTTACGAAACTTCTTTGGGTCCAGCTCGCAGGAGCAGAGCTGAGAAGTGCCTTAGGAGTAGTTGCCAGCTGAATATATTAGCAGGCTTTGAAGAACGCCTTGCTGAGCCCCTCTGGGATTAAAGGATCATAAACATCTAGCATGACCTTGGGAGGGTCCATAAGAGCATGAAAATACTACGGAAAAGCTCTCTATAATTTAACAGTGCATGGAGCCAGAAGGACCCAGCTGATTCCTTCTTATAACTCCTGAAGGCAACAGAGCAGTGCTTGTCCCCTTGCTGTACAAGGAATGGGCAGATTAGAGCCAAGAGGTCTGGGTGCAAGGCACTCGCTTTGTTGAGACACTTGAAGTTTTGCTGCACTCCCTACTTTTGGGCATGGTCCCCATTGCCGTAGTTCCAAGTGCCCAGCTGCTCTGCCTTGAGTTGGCCTCTTCAGAAAGATGGGGCAGGAGGAAGCAGCCACTGGGAAGGATTTGCAGTGGTGTTGCTAGCACTGGGCAGAGCGGAATGAAGACCATTTTCTCAGGGCAGCATCTCTCTTCCTCATCCCAGAGCTAATCCTCTCCTACAAGCCTCAAAAACCTTGCAGCGAGCAAGCCCACACAATATCAAGGACCAGGTTTGTGAGAAGAGAATCACAAGCCAGATTCAGAGTACAATTTCTCCAATATACATAGCTATTTTTGAAGCAAACTGAGAAGACACTAAAGTCCTCTCACTTTATTAAGCTCCATGTGGGATAATCAAAGGTTTCTAGTGCTGCACTCCTCTATCTGATGCACGTAAAGGGTGTAAATAAGAATAAGCATAGTGGGGAGGGATGGATGAAGACACTACTCACCTTGTCATTTCCCTGTCCACCGTCCTTACGCACACAGCCTGCCACCAACCTGTGTTCCTCATGCAGCAAGGAGATGCCACCAACATCTCTTAACCATTTGTGTGTTTTCAAAATTGCTGCTTAGAGACGGATTCTCAAAAGAGGTCAGCATCCAATGTCCCTAAGGCCAATGTAAGAAGAAAAACAGGTAGTACATTGCTGTTTCATGCTGTGACTTCAGTATGTGGTTCACAAACATACCCACCAAACCCCAAATCCAAACCATACTTTCACACAGAACAAAAGAGAGGGGAGAGCAAAAATAATAAAGGAACATCTGGCTTATTTTTTGTGCAGTTACGGATGAGTTCTGTCTAAGCACTGCTGCACAAGATGGCAGGTAGATTCACTCCACCAAAATTTGCTGCACTCGTGGGCCATTTAAACCGCTCCCACAGTTTCCTAGCGATTCCACTGTATAAAAGAAGCAGAAGATAATGTTGCTTGGTCTAATTTATTAACTGCATATCACCAGAAGAAAAAATATATATAATGGAAAGAATATTTCCCCAAGAGGCATTTTGCCTGAGGACTCTTACCATTTACTCCCCAGGAGGGTTTGATTGTATCATACCTGTTTGGATTGGTCAATGCAGACCAGGTGTTCCTAGGGACACCAGTTCTTCTGATTACTTACTGTGAGGGTAGAAATAACTTTCAGTGGAGAAATGGCTTTTTATTATTTCTATGTCCTTTTTTTTCTCCAAACAGTGTTTCTTTCCCCATAATTTCACCCATAATGAAAATGAGTGCAGCAGTCAGCTTCATGAGAATGTGAGAATGTAAGGTCATTTTCACAAGGAGTTGTGACAATTCTGAAAGGTCCAAGAGGAAAATTTAAAAAAAATTCATCTCTGTAGTCAGCAGCAGCTTGGCAGTTTGTCTCAAGAGAACTGATCAGCCTTCGTTTTTGGCAAAGTTCAGTGCTGGCTCAAATTTGCGATGACAGTGGAGCATGGACTAGCAGGCAAGCAGCACCGTCCTGGTGCCAGGCAGAGGTCCCACAGCCCATCACGAAGAAAGCAGAGGGGCAACAGCCAGGGCTGCTGACTAGATGTTACCCAAGAAGAGGCTGAATAACAGGCACATCTACTCATGCTTTTGCCCCTTCACAGTCCTGGCAGAGGCTGCCAGGAATTGAATTATAGGAGGAGACCTAGGAAAGCCAAGCCAGTGCCCAGGAGCATAGCAGTAATGCTCTTTGCCAGGTAGACCATGCTCATTCATCTCACTGTAAGGAGGAAGCCATAATTCCCTATTAGCACTGAGCTACTGTGAAATTCCCATTTTTCCAGTTGGCCAGAGCCAAAAGAGCTGCTCAAGATCAGAAAGGAGCAGTGAGAACCAGATGCCAGTATTGCAGCAACGGGCCAGACTCAGGTGTCTTACTCAAGGTTAAAGATGACAATTTGCAAACTGCCAGTTTTGCTCTAAGAGCAGCCTTGTCCCAAGCAAGTCTTGGATGAGATTTAAAAAAAATGGGAGAAATAGGTCAGATAACTCTTAGGACAGTTTCTATCCAATTTCAGCTTGTTTGATAAGGCAGACAGATTCAGAAAAGAGCAGGACACAGCAATTTGTTGTGCAGTTGATGGTGAGCACCTTCTCCTCCTCCTCCTTGTTGGGATGGTTTAAAAAAAAAAAAAAAAAATGCTGCCCTTAAGAGTTGCTGAAAGAAGAAAAAAATTTCCATGGTATCATCCTCCTCCTCTGACTCCGTTTTCTTTTCTGAATGCCCCTGCTAGAGTTGCAGCAACGTGAGCATTAAGAAAGGGCCAGTCTCTCATCAGGCATGCATATGCACAACCACTGCCGTTCACACACAGAGAGCATTTAAGCTTTCCTAAGTAGTCCTGGGCAGCCTGTCAAGTCCTGAACTCGTCTGCAGAATGTGGTTGTAATTAGATAATTAATAACTTTGAGAAGGAAAGGAAAGGAAATAAGCTAAATGGAAGCTTTCCTTAGTGGGAGGAAATAATTATATCTCCTTTTTGATATATGAGCTGAGCTGGCTTTCTGAGGGCAGAAACAGCATCTTGCATGAAAAGCCATCCCGCCCCCAAGCTAGATGGGACATCCCATGGGCACTGCTCAGTGGCAAAGGTTGTCCCACCAGCAGGTTGCTGCAGATGATCGGAGCAAACCGGGCAGATGTAAAGGCTCCCAGTTGTGTAGCCTGAGTCTTGTCACATCCCAACGAGCAGAGGAGAGTTGGAGAGGGCTGCAAGAAACTATATGGAAAACAGAGGGGTTGCAGAACTCTGAGGATCAAAGAGGCAGCTGGAAGCACATAGACTTTTTGACAGATGCCTTCTTTCGACCCATAGCTTTAACCATTTCACAGTAAAATGCAAAAAAAAAAAAAAAAAAAAAAAAAAAAAAAAAAAAAAAAAAAGAGAGAGAGAGACAGTGAAATTACCAGCCTGTGAAGTTCAGCTACACATACAGAGCTCAAAAGTAATTGTTTAGGTTGACTTTTGATGGGTTTTCTTTTTTTTGGATGTGCTTAGTATTAGCCCATGATGGAATGAAAACATATTCATTTCCTGTGGGATTTGCCTGATTTTGCAGGAAGGGCCAAGAGTTGCTGTGGGTGGGATTTTCTAAACTGCCTCTGACGCCTCGTTCCGCTCCACAGCGGTCGGTGGGAGCTCCATGCTAGGCACAGCACAAAGTTGGCAGCACCGCTAGGACCAAACATCCGATCTTCCCGTTTTACCTGACAAAGAAGCCACAAGGGCTATCTCTGGTGCTTTGGAGCTTTCCTGGCTTTCAAGGAATGAGGATGGCACAAGGAGCCTTCAGCTGCACGCTGAAAAGCATGGCTTTGGCACCAAACGAACCATGCTTTTGAAATGGCAGAGAAGGTACACCCAGAGGTCTAGCACTTACAGGGAAGAGAGAATAACTGCGCTTTTGCACGTTCATTCAAAGGGAGATCTGATTTTTACCCTGGGTCTACACATTGCTGTGACCGTGGCCTTGATTTGTAGAGGAAAAGCCACTCAGAAAGATGTCCTGTATCCAATATATTTATTTTTCTTTTCTTTTTTTTTTTGTTTTCTCTAGACTGTCCAGTGTCTGAGACTGAAGTGGAATTGGGATGTATCCAAGCTTGTAGCTTCTGAAACCTTAACAACCTCAAGTAAACTGGTCCAAAAGACCCCTCTTGACCTCCCAAGCTCTGAACTCCTGCAGAGCACTCAGACTGAGCAGAAAAGCAGCACCGAAGTGAACGGTCTGAAACTTTGCAACATCTCTCCCCAAGTGACTGACCAAAGAGAAAAGAGAAGCAACATTCCTGGTTCTTTGTTGTTGTTGCGTGTGTTTTTGTCCATGTGTTTGGTTTTATTTCTATTTCTTTTTCTGAAAAATCTTAATTCAGGAATACATTTAGGAGAAATCTTTGGTTTCAGATTTTACTTTTCCTTAGCTGTATTCTTTTTTTTTTTCCT
>VZSV01000050.1:4560232-4586124 GCA_013398735.1 Nothocercus julius | reverse complement strand
AAGGAAAAACCCACAGTGTCCCCAGCTCCCTGCATGATTTGTTTCAAGTAAAGCCTGGATTACAGACTACCCTCCACACTCTTCCTTTTCCTTATTGCTCCATGACTTGCTACCGCTAACTCCCCCCATTTCTTTTTTTTTTTTTTTCTGTTCCAGTGTATATGTTGCTTATTTGTTTTATTTATTGAGATATTTTTAACGAGCTAAGAGACTGCAATGTCGCTGTGTATACTGCTTCTCTTGCCAATAAAAATAAAGATGTCATGCAGCTACTGAGGGTTATTTGATTTACATTCTGACTGCAAAGCTCAGAGCAGAAGCCGAGGAGCTAAGTGACTTCCTTACACCCTGCCAACTCACTGAGCTGACTAAAATCAACTTCCCAGGTAGGGAATGCTGCAGCCCACAGTGCAAAGCAGATCAGATCAGCATCACTTTCTGTGGTCCGACCTCAACCCGTATTCAACCACGGTCTAGGGTGAGGTGGGAGTAGTTGGTTACATAACTTGCATCACTGCTAACGAGTGATGAGGCAGTGCTGGGGGTGACACCTGCCATTCTGCAGCACTGGTGCCCTGTGCTGAAAGCAGAGGGTTTCCGCTAAGCAGAAAGCGATGTTCCTCAGTACACACGGATCCGCAAGGAAACAGACAGCAGATATAAGAGAAAACAGATATGCTGGTCTGCTCCTCCTTCCTACTCACCTTCCACCCTGGTAAAAAACACCGTGGGCTCCTCTCGTGGTTGCTGACCTTCCTCCAGCGCCTTGCAGAGACTCTTCAGACTGTTGGTAATACACATGCTGAAGGCAGGTTTCAATTTCCAGGTCATAAATAATGTGCTTAAAAAGAAATCATTCTGAAAAAGAAAAAAAAAATCCTTTAAAGAACAATCGTGGTGGATCTGGAAACATGGGGATAAATTATCCCAAATGACCTTTTGTTCTCACACCCCTTCCCTGCTGGATTAACAGCAACCCCAGTTAACTGGAAAGCATCTGAGCTGAAACACTGAGGTGACAGAGAGAGATTGATTAAACAGCTGGCCCCTTGCGAGGGCAGTTTGGGAGCCTCACTGTCCCCTGCAGGAATTATTGATTCAACTTTGCAAAGCGAGAGACAAACCAGATCTTTGGGAGGAAGATCTGCTCAGAAGTTGGCAGAGAATGAGGTATGGGAGAGAGGAAAGATGGTGAAGTGTAATCAACGGTGGGAAAGCAAGCAATGCTGGGGGGTCTGAAGCCATTAGAAAACAAACTGTGTCACACCATCGAAACCAGCGTCAGAGGAAAAGCGTTTTGTCATGCCAAAGTGAGACCATATATGTGCATATTAAATGCATTAATTGTGTGATAGGACTCAGAACTCAAAAGCTAAATATTTATTTTGAAACTAGCACAGTTGCAAAGGGTAAAATAGATCAGCCCCCTTAGGAGCCTTTATTTGGCTCCAGCAGAGCCAAAAATACCATTGGGGAAGGTGAATTTTGCATATGTCATGCAGAATCGCAGCAAACAGAACTATTTTCCTGGGGAGAGAGGGATAGGAGATGCATAGTTTCTGTAGTTTCTGCATTCTTGTGAATCTTTAATGAAGCTCCAGATTGCCCACAGAATGAAATTTTCCAAACATGGGTACCTACATCCAGCTTTGGCTGCATTAGTGGCATTTCAGAGGAGCCCATCATGCTAATCTGCTGCCCCAGGGCTTTGCCAGATGCAGGAGGAGATGGTCAAACCTGTCCAAGCTAAAAGCAGTTGTGTTTAGCTGCGTTCGCAACGGTTGCAGCAGAGCCACCTAACATCACCTTAGCTACCAGGTGCCATCCGCAGTGATATGGCAGGTCATCTCAGTGCTCTGAAGCCATGAAGTTAAGGACATGTCGTGGTGGATTAAAGCATTTGCTCTGTCTGTAAAGTGCTCTCTGGGTGAAGGGCCAGAATAGAGATTCCAAATCTCTGTAAGAGCAGAGACTCCCATTAAGGGCATCAAAAGTCACGTCCATCACCCCAGGCAGGCCTCACCTGTGCTTCCTTGGGACAAAGGACAAATTGGGCCCCACCTCACTGGCCAACATACACGGCAGTTTTGGATGGACAGGTCCTTCCTTGGGGACATCCTCCCTTTTTTTCAGCCAGACAAAACCACCCGCAGCAGCTGCCTCAGCTCTGCGAGAAGGCATGCAAAGAAAAGGGAAGACTGAGCACGGCAGAAGACTCTGCTCCATATCCCATTCCTTCACTGCTCGTATATTCACAGCACATTAAAAGTCACAGGTTTACGTTGCCTCATCTTTAACCATTTATCCCACTCCTATCAGGAAACCAATAACCATAACAATGGTGTCCTAAACTTCATTGAGAAGCAAATACCATACATTGACAGAATTTCACCCATGTTTTAATTCAATAATTCAAACTGATGTAGGTTTTTCGCCTGTATCTTGATGCTTTTTGTGGTTTTGATGCCATTCCACTCGCCTTTGTAGTCTCAGAATTTGTTTTGAGTATGGTAAAATGCACTCAGCCTTTTTATGATTTCCTGTCTTGTTTCAGAGTCTTGCACTGAAAGACTTTAGTTGCCTCCTAAATCTTTTTCCAGAACCCTCCTGTCACTTTAAATATTGGGTAGCATTTTGTTAGCTTCAAGACTTTGAAATAATATCAAAGTAAACCTCAAAGGAAAATAATGTAGTAAAGGGTAAAGTTGGAGCTTAATTCATATTTAAATAAAGATCTTTCACTTCATCTTGGGTTACTGTGTAAAATGACTGGGAGCAAATGGAGCTTTTAAAGGCCTTATTCCTCTGGGGCTCTATTTTAAAATGATTGGTGAGCCTACCAGGCAGAGGAATGAAATTGCCTTCCCATTAAAAAAAAAGAGTTCTCCAGAATCAAGATAGACTTTTTCTTCCTCCCTTCCCAAACTGCAGCTATTTGTAAATAGTGCCCTCTCCCTGCAGACAGGCACGCGCATTGGCAAAACCTTCGTAGAAGGAGACAAAGAGATAGTGATAGATTTGGAGGTAAGAATATAGGTGCTTCTTTAATAATTTCACTTTTTTCTGGAATGAACAAAGAACTTTCTGAAACCTAAACAGGATATTCCCTCTTCTTCCCTGCAAAATGCTAGATTTTGGGAAAGAAAGAAGTGGATGATGGTTTGCAAAAAAACTCTGCACCTGACAGCTCTTCATGCACATCACCACCTACCTGGATCCATCCAGGGCAGTACTGGTTTTCTGGAGGCAGACAGAACAAGAAACTGTCCAGAGAACTTCGTTGCTTTTATAAAGAATTTGGACAGGGTCATGAGGACAGTACAGGTAAGTTAGGTGCCCAATATAAGTACATTTGCAGAGGTAGCCAGGCACAGAGCTATGTTTGATTCAGTCTAGGGAGCGTGCTTGAAATTAACCCTCTAGCTTCATATCCTGTTCCAAAAGGAAGGATCAGTGGTGGTGGATTTAGCCTTCCACGTACCCTCTGCCTTTATTTCTTTATTTCCTACTCAAGCCCCAGGAACAGTGGGCGGGAAGGACTGCTTCTGCTAACGCCAGCAACTTGAGATCTGCCAAAACCCCAAACAAAGGCTGTGAGAAAAATACTTCTGCAGGAAGCATTTGCTGAAACATGATTCATTTCTTTAAGATAAGTAGTATTTCCTATGGCCAATTGTATAAAAGAGTTCATCTCCCTTACCCATATTTCAGCCTTGATGGTGAGTAAGGCTTAAGCACATGCATCCAGTTGAGTCTTTATAGCGTTGCTTTGCATTCAAGGACAGAGCAGACAAGCCCAAGTTCCTCTTGTGGCACAAAGTCATGGTGCCAATAAAGGCTCTCCCCGCTTTTTTACACCATGCATTTTTTTCTCCAGCTACTAGAAGCAATGAGCTCTGTGGGTCATTTGCAGTTCATCGTGTCTTTGAGCTGTCCGGGTAGTAACTTGCAAAAACGTTCCTGCTTAGCACATGGCCACAAGATACCTAATGAAATTTCCTAACATCCCCTATTTCAGAAGCCTCTTTCAAGAGCAGCCTGCCAGGGACTGTAGCTGCCTTTCCCACATTAGTGGGCTGGTGGAAGCTCAGCAGGAACTGGGCGACAAACCAACTGGCGCGATCCCGACAGAGCGCAAGGCAGCGGCTCGCGGAGCGCTGTGGGAGGTGGGAACGCGTGCCGCTCTCTCCAGCCCTCCTGGACCCCTGGCCAGGTCACAGTTTTGGCACTTGCGCTATCCGTTTCTGACCGTGAGTCCTCTCCTCCTGACATATGCATTTCACATATGTGATTTGCATATATTGGTTTAACTGGCATAAGGAACTGCATAGAGCAGAGGAGAAAAAAGATCTCCATCCTCTTCCTCACCCCTGTGAACAATCAGCAGATGTTGAGGACCGTCCAGGGCGCCCAGGTGCAAGAGGGCTCTACGTTCACCAACTCGCAGGGGAGGTCCTGTCTGCACAATCATCCTCAAGTATCAGGCAAGGGATCTCTAAGCTGAATGAGCTAGTTCAGCCCTGAAGATCGTCACACTTGGATCAAGATGCTGTCACTATCGCATGAAGCACCTGCTCTCTGCTGCTGATCATCCATAAGCAAAGATTTTTGTGCTCTCTGATGAAGACTGGCTGAAAAGAGGAGGAACATGGGAAGGGGCAGATTCTCCAGTGTTGGGGAGAGCAGGATGCTTGAGAGCAGAAGGGTGGTGATAAATTTCCAGCACAGAAAAATCCTGATTTTCTGCCCTATGAAGGACAGAAAGGCACACAGGTCCTCTGCAAGCCTTGGTACCACCTCAGGTACCTCGTGGCCGAACACACAGCAGACAGTGATGTTCACATGGACACAACTTTCTTCTACCCTTCTGGCACAGCTCAAACCAAACTGGCAGATCTCTGTCATGGGGCCATTCAAACAGCCTGCTTACTCAGGTGCAAGTCTCGTGCACAGCCTTCCAGACTTTCTCTTTAGCCATCACACACATCCAAGACGAGGCCTCTGAGTTCCATATTTGGTCTATTTTTTTTCTTATTTTATTTATTTATTTTTTTCTCTATAGTTTTTCTCTAGGCATCTCTTTTCCTCTCTGGTGGTCTCTACCAGATCACATTTCCTTAAGACCTTTCTGCGCCTGAGCAGAGTTTCATGAACACTCATGACCTGTGGCACATTACTCACAGCACCCATCTGACCCTCCTGTCACTACATTGCTCTCCTACCAAACTCCTTTCCATCAGATGGAAAAGTAACACAAGGTCAAAACTCCCAGGTGGGCTTGACAGTCCTGAGGAGCATGAGGAGAATCTGAACATAGGAAGTTCCTTGAGATTTGTTGGGGATCAGGCGAACCAATGCGTCACAGTCTCTTGGTGGCCTCGCAGTCCTCCAGACAACCTAAGTGCACCAGCCGGGATGCTGGTAGGATATGCTGACATGAGACAGAAAAGAAGAGAGCTGGAATGCTGCTTCCTGCCAAGCATTCTGGCAACCAGGGAAGGGGGAGTGAGGAAACAAGCACAACTGGCTTCCAAAGCACTTCCTGCTGCAGTGGTGGAGAACTGGGAAACTATGAAATAATTGCACATGGATGGATGCCTGCCGCCTCTCATCTTAAAAATAAAACACTTCAAGGATTCATCCTGCCCCATTTACCATTCCTTTCCTTCTGGGGTGGCTGCCTCGGTCTGTTCTCTCACGGTCATGGTTAGAAGGGGGATGGATCTGGTTTACAGGACTGCCTAAGTGCCTGCACTCAATTTTTGACATCTTGGCCATGAAGCCTGGTTAATTTCCTCCTTATTGATTTTTTGTTTTTCCCAGGAATAAATGAAATCAGAGTTGTTGGCTGGAGAGATGTTTATAATTAGTTATCACCTGGGTCTCCATGCTGGCAGGCCCAGCTCCGCCACCTCCCATGATGATGAGCCCCAGTGAAGCCATTCCTTATCAGGCCTCCATGGCCATCACCCTTGGCAGTGATGGTGCCAACTTATCCACTGCCAGGGTAAGACAAGATTTAGTAGGCAGTGCAGAAGGAAGGGTAAACAAAGACCTGCATATCCTTCAGACTGTACGTAAGCACTTCAGTGTGTTCAGACTTCCCCTCAGACCCAAATATGAAATATCATTTTCGGGTTATCATCTTATCAAACCAACCTCCCTACTTTGCTAAATTGGGATTTCATCACTGCCTTTGTAAGCCCATATCTTTTAATACCTCATTAAAAACAGAATTCAATCCTAGTTCATTCAGAGAAAAGAAAAATCCAAACTCGAGTATTTTTAACGCAAACTTCAGGAGCAATATGTTCCCACCAGAAGAGTGAGATGATATATTATTAAAAACTGCTCTTTCTGGTCAGTCATTTGCTAATAGGAGAAATCCTCATCCCGAGGCTTCCCTAGCCTTATAGGAGGAAAGCCTTAGGGAATCTCATCCCAACATGAATACATAGCGTTGGCAAGGAACTGTTACTCCTGGAACCGCTCTGCCGGGCTGTAATCAGATCTTACCTTGTTGGATCTCATGCTGTGACATGTTTATATGACCAGGCCCTTTCCCCTTCATTAGTATAGGGGTCAGGAGAAGCCAAAGGTCAGGCTCAAAGCCGATGAGTTCACTTCTAAACAAAGCCATCACCTCTCTCTACCTTCCTCCTCAAAGAACTTGGCTCATAAATTTTCATTTAGTACCTCTGAGCTGGCTTTTTCTTTTTTTCCTCCACATTCACTTTAACAACAAGAATATTTCATGCACTCAAATCAAAACATATTTCCTTTTTATTTTTATGACTCCCAAGCTATTTGGGAACCTCTGGTCATTAACCTGCCCAATACTTTAGCATACAAAGTGACAGGCAACTATCCTGCCCAAGTACTTCCATTTACCCAGTGCCAGTAAGGACTGCTAGAAAAATAAAGGTAGCAGAGATTTGATAAATGGCCCCAAGTGAGCCCCAAGTCACCTCTCAGTCATCTTTCACCACATCGGCAATCCCACTGCCCAGTTTTACTATCTCTGCCACTAACTTTTCCACAGCATCATAGGCCTGTTTGACATGCAAAGAGTTGCAAAAGAACAAATCCAAACCCCAGCAAGACCTACAACTGTCAAAAAATGTACATACTTGCTTGGCTTTGAGGACAAACTTTTGGGGAAAAAAAACAGAAAATGCAGCCAGCTTTAAGTTCTGCTAGTAGATAGGTTTTGATACTTGCACTCAGTGACATCCTGTAGTCCAGCTAAAGCTCAGCAACAAAGAGGAAACCAAACCCCACATGCCAAAGACCAAAGCATCTGTGTTTTTCATTGGAAAACAGCGAGTCCAGAACAGGAATGCCTCTTGCTGCTAAACATCTCTCCTCTCCTCAGGCATGGATGTTTCTGAATCTCAAAAAATTCTTGGCTTTCTATTGCTTTGTTAATCCTGGATTCTCTTAGGCTCTCTTTTCAAACACTCCAACAGCGGTGGTTCTTGTTATTTACTCTTCTAATATCATCCTCCTCTTTCCAGGGAAGTTTCAAAGGTGAGCTGACATGGGAAAAGAAATTGGCTCCTGCCCTATAAGAAGGAGGAGACCGAGACAGGCAGTTTCCAAAGAATTTAAGAGATTTGGGTGCTCAAATCCTTCTGAAAGTGAAAGCCATTCAGCCTCTTGCGAAAAGACCACTGTGACAACCTGAGCCTTCGAGTAGTTAAATGAGCATTCTGCCCTGGAATTCCGGATATATATCCCATCGTGGTCACGTTCAACAATGTTTGGTTTTCAGTTGGATCTGGTGTGAAAGTCACCCCATGGCACAGCCCTGGATATGGTGGTGCATTGCCTGTTCCTGGTACTGACAGGATGGTCAAGGAGATACTTCAGGCCAAGAACGCAATGCTGCTCAGGCTACTTCCCATCCCAGGTCCCATCAGCCACACCAAAAGAGGGACAGTTCAATATCAGAAGAAGAACCAAAGACTTCTGGGCCAAAGAGTGTTTAGCTCATCAACAGTCTCATGAAAACTTAAAGATTCGCAGTGCAATGAGCTTAAGTGGGACCATGTTGCTTCCTCCAGAAGGTTGAATGAATACAGCAACAGAGAGGCAAGCATCACCCACACCATATCCACCCTGTGACAGCTCCAACTGCTGAGAGCAGACCTCCAAAGGGACTTTTCCCATACGCTTATCTAATAAAAGCAACAACAGTTGAGATAAAGATCTCCTCTATGCCTGAAAGGCTGAGAAGATAAAATGAAGGGTGCCACACTTCTGTTTTACTCAAACCCTTGTTTTGGGGAAATGAGGCTAGAAAGCACAAAAGAATATCACATCTCCTCCAGGATTTTCAGGACTGCCTTCCCTAAAAGCATAAGAAAACTCTTGCAAAATTTTACTGAGGAACCTGAAGGATAATTAGGCAGCAAATTTTGGCTAATGGCACAGGGTGGGTTCTTCACTCTAGGCTCACATCTTGTGCTGGAAGGAAAGCGCGCACAGTTCCCAACCTCCAATTTTCTTGCAAAACCGAAAAGCAATCTGAGCCTGGATAAAAATAAAGGGTCCGTGGGGCCCTGCCACTCTGAGGTCAATTGGCGTAGCGGACGTGCAATCAAGCTCCTTCATGTAATCTTTCCACTGCCTTTTTCAGGCTGAATCTGAACCAGAGCCAAATGACGAGCAGGGGGATAAAGAATCATGAGTCTGGGGTTTCCTTCATACAGTCAAAATCCCAAACCAAGTCCTGCTGGCTGGGACATTCCCATCATCTGTCAGAACAGAGCATTGAACTTGGATGGGCTCAGTCCAAAACTCCATCCACAGTGATGAAGAGCAACCTACCCTGACTCAGCATTTCACACCTTCCAGGACAAGGTGGGGGAGACGAGATCTGTTCTCACAAGAAGAGGAGACTCCAGCCAGGCGCTCCTCAACCTCCCGCTGTTCAGAGGAGTCCGTTATGTCTCCATGCCGACCTCCGCACTTCTCCCCCACGCTCTGCGCCTGTCCATCCTTGTCATGTTTTTGGCTTCTCCTAGGTTCACGCTGCCAAGATCTTTTGTCCTGGCTTTGCAAAGCATTCATAGCATTGGAGCAGAGTGACTTCCCACTCAGAGGCACTCGATCTCTGCCAGGAAGGCTCTGGAGGAGCTTTGGATCTCAGCTTAGGAAGAGCAGGCCCCTGGGGAGCAGCTTGGACGAGGTGCGAGGGACACGCAGGTAGCCAGCACGCAGCCCTGAGCACCCAGACAACCCACGCTTGTGCCATGCTGGTTGTTATGGATCAGGCCACCAGCCTGTAGCTACAGGTGGGAGCATTTTTGGTGGTTCGATCTCACTGCACATCAGGGCCCATTGCCCGTAGTTATCTGGCGCCTTGTTTGAGCTGGGTTTTCCAGCATGTAGCTGACTGCATCCGAGATTCATTAATGACCCAACCCCACGTTGCTGTTTCAGATTAAATTGTTCCCAACGCTGTGCATTGTTATTTGGGAAATGTATGAATTTTTCCCATATGTCTTTGACCTATAAAATGAACATCCCTCTAAACTGAAAGGTTATTGCCAACTACGACGTGTTTTCATTTCTGGTCTTTAAGCACATTTCATGGTTTGCCAGAACTTTTTAGGAGGCTGAAACTGAAGTTCTTCACTCAGGAAAGCACTTCGAACATGTGCCAAGTAGGACTTACGCGCACACTTACATCTAAGCACACGCTACAGGCCTGTGCTGAACTGAGATGTTTTCCCAAACTTGTGCCAAAACCATCTTCCTATTCATTAACTCCTGGGTTCTCAAACTGTGTTCCCAGCCTTATTGACTATCACCTACAGGTGAAATTTGGCTTGCAGATGTGGAGGTCCCAGACTGCTGATAGAAGCTAATTATTTGGGGGTTGTTGGCTGGAGCTAAGAGAAGCCATAAAACACATATTAAGGATAGCTGGGTGATGCTTCTCAAATGCATAAAAAGAAAAAAAGAGAAAGACCACCACAATTTGCAGCAGTCTCTCTAAGTGGTTGGTTTTAACAAAATTCTCACAGAAAATTAAGACAACATATTTCTAGACTTTCTAAATTAAAATACTGAAAGAATCTTAACTGAAAAAATCCCCTTAAAAATTAACAATGTAAAATATCCAGTGTACAAAAAAGTATTTAATTTTGGGCTGACTGAAATATTTTGCTTAACTGAAGAATATGTGCTTTTTTTTTTTTTTTTTGAAGGGTTTGCCCTAACTTCCCAAAATTTCATTTTCAATTTATCCTAAAACAATATTTTAATTTTTGAGACTTCCGTGAGCAGAAGAGTTAGATGCATGTAGCTCCTGAGATTAATATCTCAAAGCTGAGTCCCACAAAAAAGTAGAAGTCTCCTTAAAATTTGTATCTTCCATCTTTGGAAAATTTCCATCTGCAACCCTTTGTTTCTCACACATGTCCTCAGCACAGAACTGAAAACAGAGCTAGACAAATGATGCTGAAGGGAGATTTTGAATTTGTCTTTGAGAATTTGCAAGTCATCCAGCAGGAATTCAAGCAATGGCAGAAACCACGGGTATCAAAATGCAAGCTAATCTTTACTCAGCTTCCAGAAAATAAATATTTAATAGTTTCAAGGAAAAATATCAAATGGGGACCAGCTCCCTCTGAACTTTCATCATTCCTACATGCAGTTCTAAATCCCAGTCCTAGCAGCACAACCCACTGCATCAAAGAAATCCCATGTTCCGTTTCAACACATTTCTCACGTAATCACTTCATTAAAGCATGGAATGCAACTGTCACACCGGATCTCCACGATGAGCCGTTTGAGGGTGCAGCTTCCCTCTTGCAAGCAGCCCTCTACCATGACAAGATGAGGTCTCTCAACCCAATGCAGGAGATGACCATAGCAAGCAGACTTTGTTTATCCTCCACAGCTATAGAGAACACGCATTCAAGTGTATGTAGCTAATGCCCATTCCCTGCTTGCCTTGTTGTTGGACCCCAAAAAGGATGCAAGACACAGGATCATGCAGTTCAAAGCACACAGTGCTTTTCCCACAGTGAAAAACTGATGCTGACTATGCAGAACTATGCTGGCAGCTCAGGCAAAGCTGGAGTGGCTGGTACCTGGCCCAGGGTAACCAGTCTGTGCTGAGAGGAAGGCACGCGCTCATGGGGAGAAGGACTGGGAACATTATTCTTATGGTCTTCATCAGCAGATCCGCCTGGCTCTGAGACAAGTTCAAGCACACGGCTTCAAGGCTGCTCTGAAAGCTGTCAGCATCAGGACTACAGGCACCACCCAGCCAAACCCGGTTAGGACAGGCTGGAGGGTGGGCTTCTCTGCCATTGTACATCCCAAGGCAGCGCTTTATAGATGGTCTTGACCAGGCATGGATGTGACATAGCAAAGCTGCTGAGCTCTGCCACCGGATAGCTGTTACACAAGAAGGCTAACAGAGGAGGAGAAAATGTCCAAAGCAGAACATTTTTTTG
Source organism: Nothocercus julius (assembly GCA_013398735.1). NCBI lineage: Eukaryota > Metazoa > Chordata > Aves > Tinamiformes > Tinamidae > Nothocercus > Nothocercus julius. The sequence goes on along the minus strand of VZSV01000050.1, from coordinate 4,574,650 downwards.
GTCCCTAAAAAGTTTGGTCACTCCTGAAATTAAAACTGAAGATGTTTTAATGGGAGTTGAAAGAAGCAGTGGGTGGGTCACTTGTTTTTATTCCTATTATCAAATGGTAACATTATTCTCCTAATTAAGATGTCAAAAGCCTGTGAAGGAAACAAACCCCCAAAGCTCCAACTTCCCAACACCCAACCACAGTGAGACGTTTGTGGACACAAGATAGGCTGCACAAGTCTTGTTCAAAAAAATAAACCTCCCTGAGAAGGACTCTGCCAAATATAAGGGGAAAAGAGGTTACAAGTATTTGTGGGAAACAGTGCTAAAAGGGAATGATAAAAAAAAAAAAAAAAAAAAAAAAAAAAGAGGAAAGAGCAAAGGGAGAAAGGACTAGGGATAGGGCTGTGCCAGTCAGGAGGGATTTGGCCGGATGATGGTTTTACTGCATTTAAATGTGTAAGATACACTTTGATTAATTTTAGTAGACTACACCAAAGTCATACTCGCAACTCCCAGTGCGCTAATTACGGCGAAGAGGCGGACAGTGACTCATGCTGGAAGCTGCCCAACTTGCAAAGAGAAAAAAAGGAGGAATCTCAGCACTCAGGCAACCAAGCTCATCCCCAGACCAGCGTGGGGTGCTGGGAGAAAGGTCAGGGCACGCGCAGGCACAGGGAAGGAGGCTGTGCGGCCGAGCCGTTCCCAAGGAGGGCTGGCACGGGAAGCACCCGCAGGAAGCGCAGGACCATCTGAGGGGGCGGCAGGGAGAGGTCGGGGCCTCCGGCTGTGTGGTTCGCTCTCCTGGCGGAGCCTTTGTAGTTCCCTTCTCTCTCACACCGTGAAAAATGAGCTGCAGGAGGCTTGGGGCTGCTCGGAGGCACAGATGTGGGTTGTGTGGGAACGCGGGGCAACCTGCAAGATGGGGCTTCAAGCCAGATGCAATTGCCCTGGATCTGGGTCTCCACTAAGCCCTACCTTCTCCCTGGCCCATGCAGGCAGGACAGCTCTTTTTTCCCAGTGCCCTTTCTTGCCCAGTGGGAGTTCTCCCAGTAACCTCATTACAGGAATCTGTACAGGGCTCTGCACCAGGCCCTGGGGAAGACATTTCTCCTCCTAGATACTACAGAAAGTTAAAACCTCAGTACAGGTATCTCTCCCCTCTTCATCCACAGAGATCCAGGGAGAGAGGGACCTCTGTGAGGTGGATGCACTCAGAGCCTGGCGCAGTGTCCTGGCCTCTGCCACATGCTCAAGCGCAGTCAGGAGAGATGGGCTACAAGCTGGGCATCTTCTCCCATCTCCAAGTGCTGCACTATGAATCTTCTGTTCAGGTGCCCCATTCCCAGGGACACTGAGGTCCCAGTGGTTCGAGGTACAATGAGGAACATCAAGTCACTCAGCCTTATTTCTCACTCCCTCCTCTCTCACAGAGAAATTAAATAAGCCCCATAACCTCCTCACAGAGGTCTAAATCCAACTGAAGAACGCAACGTAAAGAGTCTTACCTTGGGCTGCACTAGTAGAAAATGTTGCACGAAGGACAGATCTGAAGGATGGTGGCAGAATCACCAAAGGAAAAATAAATTCACCACGTTAAGCTTCAGACAGCCCATTCAGCTCCTTCATTATAAAGAGCTCCCTCCTCTCTATCAGTGCAATATTCAGCAAGAAGGACACAACTCCAGAACATCTCTCAGGGCAACAGGGGAGAAACTAAGGGGGGAGAGAGAGAGGTACTTGCCTGATATTTATTATCCTATCTCCATAGGACAGGCTCCATTGGAATGGAGGAGGCTCCCTTCTCATCTACTGATTTTTAACTCACTGAAAAGGTGGCAGCATCAACAACTGAAGCCAGAATATCAGATTAACAACACTTTTCTTCTACAGTCTTTCAGACACATTTGAATTAGTTCAGCCTAAAAATAAAACCAAAAGCCCTTCATCTTATAGGCTTGAAATAGAGGCAGAGAAGGAGAGGGGGAAGAGAAGGACAGGTTTAAGGGATAATAGCCAATTACAACTTCATTCTGTTATCTTAATTAGTTAATTAAGCCCTTAATTTATTATTATTTTTTTTTTTTAAATTAAATGCTGCAGCAAGAAAGTGAGACTATGTATCTCCCTCACTAGGTCACAAATCAAGCTGCAGCCTGGGAATGCTGGGGATGCACTGCATGTGCCTGCCTTCCTGGCAGAAATGAGCCAGCCTGTGGCATCCACATAACCAACACTAGAGATGAGACAAGGCCTTAACGAGACACCACCCTGCAATGCTGTGAGAATCTCTGCCTCCCCCACACTGATGTGGGCCCAACAGGCTCCATAACCACTAGAGGGGGGTGGAAGGTAACTAGTCGTGGAGAACGTTTTCTCCAGCATGTCCTCCTAGGAAACGTGGACACCAGTGGACTGGAGAGCTCTGTGCTTGGGTGTTTCTCAGGATACGCCTCCAGACAGGCTAAGCTCAGGCTGTCTGCGAAGCACGATATGCTCATCCACTATGCTGACAGTTTGCAGCATCTGGAAGAGGAGATATAGCACCAGCATGCTGCTGAAGCATTCCTCAGTGTGGAAGAGCTTCACGGGCTGTCAAGCTTGCCCTCCAGAAAGGGGTCTCACAATGCTGGCTTTTCATCTTGGACATGAGGGTAATGCAGGTTGTACTTGGGAAAACACTTTTCAACCTTGGAAGAGGGAAGATTAACCAAACCACAGGCTGGAGACTTGTAGAAACAGCTAGAAAATGTGAAGACAGAATAACAAAGATGGTGTGAGAAGGAAATAAAGTCTTCTTAATCCAAAATGTGCGTGACTGCCATGGCTTGGCCCTGCTCTTGAGAGGCTGCAAAACATTGGTTCCATGGAAGCAGGCGTTTCTGCACTGCAGGACTGGGGCAAGGCATTTTGTGAAGACAGGTTATTTTGGCAAGACTCATGTTTTCTGGGAGGCCACAGAGTTAGAGAAACTCCCAGGTGGAGGGAAATGCACTTTCGGGCAAGAGGAACCAGCCACAATGCTGGGAAAGGATGAAACGCTGGTTCTCATTTGGGCTCACTTTACCTATCTTCCTTTTGAGGGACTTCTGAAAGGCTGGTGACCTGTGAAAGGCTGAAGCACTAAACAAAGGAAGTCTTTTAAGGGCAAAACAAATGATTTTCATATCAAAAAATGGAGTTTAACCAAACCTTCCACATGAAGGGAAAACATCCTTAGTTCTCCCTCATCTAGTGGCGTTCAGCAGCATCCACATAGCTCTGACTTGTGGATCACAGGCTGTCACCTATGACCACGTCCTATCAGCCCAACTTTTTTCTCACTAGCCAGTCTAAGCAATGCCTACAGACTCCATACAACTTTTCCCCACACCACAGATGTGGCCTCTCCTGTCTCACTCCCATGTTAGGCCTAGACCTAGTCTAGACCTAGGTTAGGTCCTAGACCATGACCACTAAGAGGAACTGAGGGACTTTGCCGAGACAGTTGGCAGCAAGAGGAAGCTGAGATGAAAAGTTCTTGTTCCCTCTCAGGGCACAGTCACACATACAGCCCTATGTCCTTTCAGCAGGGAGGCTGTGACCACAGAGGGACAGGCAAAGAGGAGAAACCGTTCCTGATTTCAGAGAGGCAATATGCTCCTGCTCTACTTTCCCTTTTCCTGCCTTTTCCTGGTTTTCCTCCTTGCTATTGCAGCTGTGGGACAGAGTGCTGATGAGACAGTATTAGGTCCAAGTCCACACAGTCATTTCCCAGTATTTGGTTTGGGTTACTAGAGAATGTACAGCAATGTTTTCTTGGGTCGCTGTTGAGTCAGGTTAGACTCCTAACCGCAAGTATGCTAGGGAACAAGGTGACAGGGGTGTGCATGAGGTGCTGAATTGTACAAAGGTAGCTCAGTTTCCTGCTCTGGAAGATAACATCCTGCTTTGTACAGCACTTCTTTAGTGTTTCAATCACCTAACAACCTCTCCAGTGGCTGTACTTTTGTGGCATTATGGGATGTAGGCCCACAATTTCAGTGAGGTCCCTGATTTCCCAACCAACCACACCCTTGCTGACACCAAATATACATAAAACAGTGTGTTTCCTTGGGCTGTTTGAAGTTTCTTGCACCACTTAACACTGTGGATGCTGCAAAAATGTGATAAAAGGCACCAGTGATTATGCTGTGCCAGCAGCCTGTATCATCTGACCCAGTCTCTACTAACACCCTCTTTGCATGTAGGGATGCACGTTTTATCTATGTTCTATAAACTATATCGTCCTGTAATCACAGTGTAACGTACCTCAGTTTAGCTTTGTGCCATCATGTTCCTGAGCCTGGGCTTGAGTGAATGCCCCTTTGCCAAGAGATCTAGTGGGCTCTGGGTAGAAGCAGGAGCAAGATATGCCGGCTTTCTGAAACACAATAAAACAGGAAATTGTTGAGCCAGGAAGAACAGAAACATGATATACATGAGGCTTCTCATGGCATGGCTTCAGGTGGCATCCCACAGCTCCAAGCAGAGTTGGTCCATGTGTCTGCTCAATCAGTGGGGTTTTGCTGCCAGGTGGAGTCTTATTGCGATAAATCTTCATTGGCAATAAAAAAAATGCAAACCTCAACCACAAGTCCAGCATGGAAAGCTATTATTGTACACATCATGGGCTTTCCTTGGATCAGCAGCAATGCTCTGGAGTTGTCTTTGAGGGATATCTTTCCCAGCCAGAAACTAAGCTAGACTGAAACAGGTTGCCCAGAGAGGTTGTGGAGTCTCCTTCTCTGGAGATCTTCCAAATCCGCTTGGACACAGTCCTGTGCCACATGCTGTAGGTGACCCTGTGTGTGCAGGGGGGTTGGACTAGATGATCTCTAGTGGTCCCTTCCAACCTTGATGATTCTATGATTCTGTAATGAAACCTGTGCTGGAACGTATCTTATTCTGTAGTTACAGGCTCTGAAAATCAGGGCAGCAAATGTATCCTTGGTGACTAGGCATTTCCCAGAAGGATACATTGATTATAATATATATTTTCATTAGCTTACCGCATTCAGTGCTTGCTTCACTGGGATTCCAGGCCTCTCTGGATCCTAAGCAGTCTCAGCATAAAGCTGTGAGGCCATGCAAGGTGTGGGTAACCACTTCTCTTGCTTAGGAACAAGCAATGTTATGCTTTATAACATTGATTTGCCTAGGCAAATTTGGGGCATTTGGCCTTCTGCTTGTCTTGTTAGCATCATAAAAAGGGATGTTTAGAGTGCTAATTCAGTTCAGAAGCCCTTGGCTTACTCTGTTTTTCTCTACAAACAAAATATGAGCCCTGCCCCAAAGACCTTACAAACAAGGTCTGCCATTTAGCTCAGAGGAGAGCAAGCTTGAAGAACTGTTTCAGAGGAAAAAACCTGCTCTGATCCATCCTACCAGTGATCTCACAGTAGGACAGATAGGCTGCTCTAGGTGGGCAAGCACTGATCAGCAATCCTGGCAAACTGGCATTTGTCAGTGGCAAATCGCTGCAAAGGGAGAAACCGACCTGCAGAGGGAAAAAAAATCTTTGTCCCTCAAAACCAAGCAAAACCCAATGAGTTTAGGTACACAACTTCATGACGTTTACCCCAATTCTTTGCTTTATTGTATTCTATTCCCAAAGCAAATCACTTTTGTAGTTTTTTTTCCAAAAGATATTAGTATATGTCTCCGTGTGTCCAAGTCAATCCAAGCATTCCTTCTTGGGTCACAAAGGACAAATCACTTGGAAATGTTGGGGGCAGTGGGGATCAGCTCAGAAGATCTGTAATATATATAGGAAATTTATTCACTGCCAGTTCAGTGACATAAATATTATTTCTGTTGCTCTTAGTGGGAAGTAATAATTTACTGACTTGATATGCCTGAGAATCCCCAGCCCATAATAAAGCAATCATTAATGTGCTGTACTATTAAGATAAGGAACAAGTTAAATAGCTCAGTTGCAAAAAATGAATTAGGGAAGGGAGCTATCCAATTAATACAGTATTTTTCTGTGCCACTGCAAAATGTGGGAGCAGTTCTCATTGGAGCAATGTGCTGGCACCACCAACACAGCAGAAGCAAAGACAACAGCAGCAACAAAGTCAACACTGGAGGTGGAGGAAGAGGCAGAGTGGAGTACCTGTGAGACTCCTTACTTTGGGGTGTTTTTCCAAGAAACAAACTTTGCTTCAGAGTGCCAGAAAGTGCTGTGCTTGCACATCCCTGTCCCTGCTTCTGTCTCCCAACATACTCTCTTTTCTAAGAAAAGCTTTGAGCAACCACTGGCAGCCCTCTGGGAAAGCCAGCCACAAGGAACGCAATATTTCATGCATTAGCTTTTTCATACAGACCTTTCCATTCTCCTATAGACGAAAGTTGCTCCGTGTCAACAGTCATGCCAAAAAGCATGTGCAATAGGGTGCTTGACTTTATCTCTGGCAAACAGGCCAATATTGTGTGTGTGTGTGTGTGTGTCCCTTGCGTCAACACAGCATTTGCCCTGTACTGAATTTCTAGAGGTTCTGAAGAGTGCCAACCATTCTGCTTGGTTGCAGTAGCTCAAAGCTGTGTCTTTACAAACTATGGTATTTATTTCCCCCTGCAAAATACTCTATTTATCTTCTCAAGGAGGTTGGCTAGGATGCTGGTCTAATCAGACGGTTACTCCTTTTATCTCTTCCAGATCTGTCCAAGTAGCTCTGGAGTCTGTTAGCCCTGTGATGTCATATCTTGGCACAGTGCTCGTGTGTTTGATTTTTGCCAGTATTAATCCTGTAAACACTTGCAAGAAATCACAGCGAGTCCCTGGGGAAGTGCTTTTTCCTTCTCCCCTCCCCATGCTCTGCAGAAACTGCCTGTCCTGCACCGCTCACAGGGACATGAAGCCAGGGAAGGAGAGCCGGAAAACAGAGGCTGATGAGAAAGCAGCAAGAAATCTGGGGAAGGAGGACTCCGCACTGCTTTTCTTCTCCTGGAATGACAGAGCAGCGAGGACAGCTTCAATAGACAGGGAAAATAAACAAACCCATGGATAAAGGCGCCAGCTGGGTTCTTTGCCAGGCAGTTGATTTTTAATCCTTTATTTTCTCTGTTTATTGATGCATTTGCTGAAAATGCTTTTCCTTGATGTGTCAGTATTGCAAAGCACAGGGCAGCCAACACCCAGCTGGGACCAGACTTAACCTAGCAGTCTTGGTCTTGTTGCTTAAACGCATGAGGCTTATGGGATTACAAGGCATGCATCTGTCTGGTTCTTTCTTTCCCCCTGCCCTCCAGATAACTTCTGAGCCCCTTCCTTGTTCAGTGACAGACATACTGGAGGGCAGTGATCTAAGAAAGTTCAAAGTTCTGTGATTTTCTTGAAGAATACTCCAGAAGGTATATGGACTGTCTTAGCGCACATCAAAAGGAGCTGGCTACAGATTGAACCCCTTGGGTATTAGACACCAGAGAATCCACAAACTACTCAGCAAGGGAAACTCCTCATCAACATTCACACCTTATCCCACCAGAGACCTCAGGCAGTGCCAGCCCCCGGGACACAGACGGGTCCCCAGTGAGACCACCTCAGCCTCACAGCCTGTTTAAAGGTAAGCAATAGTTGCTAGATGAGCAAATTCCAACTGGAGCTCTGCTGAGGTTCCTGGGGTCTGCGGGATGATCAGAGTAGTGTCACAAACAATATTCACCACATTCCCCTGACCCCAATTGCACTTACACTACCAGGTGATGTTGTAACGTGCAGATCCTGTATTAATTATTGGAGAACCATGGCTTGATGATGGCACAAATTTTGTTCCCCAGGATCATGGCAAGAGCCTGTGGCAGATCAGAAAGGTTAACACCAAGTTTGTTGAGGCTGGAGAGACCCTGTGAATTCTGTTGGATGGTTTCTTTAAGCTCTCATCCCTCCAAAGCCCTGCATGCAACCATCCTGCAAGGGAGAGAGTAAAAAAAATAAAACCCTCTCAGCACTGTAAAGATTTTATTATAAACAAACATCCTTGAGCACTTTGGGAACTGGGATGATTAACATTCCTTAACGAAGAAGGGAGGGGGAAGCAGGCGTTGGAGGAGGGAAGGCACAACACCCTCCTGCAGGTCCCACCTTCCCACCTAATCCCTGCCTTGCCATCTGGCAGATTTACTGGCCCCAGTAACGTCGCTCCCACTGATATAATGAGGAATTGCAGGCTGTGCTATATTTCCTCATGAATTTCACTTCCCTGCCAGAAAAGTTCAGGGCTGGGTCAGGTTTTTATACATATTTTTATATAGAAATGTACACACACATTTTTTTTTTTTTTTTCCTTTCCAGGTGATTTCCAGTTTTTCCCTATCTAAGCATTCATTCATCCTCATCTTCCCTTCTCACTCATTTCTTCCCTGCTTGTTTGAACCGGGTCCAAGAAAATCGTCCAAGGAGCAGAGGCTGCGGCTACCCCGTTGGGGGCTGTCTGCAACGGGCAGCGCTGCTCCGCGCTGCTGCTTTCTGCAGCAGGTCTCCGTGCCGTGCCTGCAACCTGGGTCCCCCCGCCACCACGTAAAGCTGGACAGTGCTAATTCAGTCAAGTTCGGCCCTGGCTTAGCAGCTTGAAAAGGAGAGACATGGATGGTTTGGACTTCTAAAGGTCCTCTGCATCCTCCCTGACCACGGACATGGCCTGCTTTTACAGGGTCATGATCAGAATGGGACATGGCCTGACCTCTTAAATCACTGGTTTCTCAGCCTCTACCATGCTGATTGATCTAATGCCGGCTTCCCTCGCCCCAGCCCGAAAGAGCTTGTTGAAAACACACGCTGGAGATTTACAGGGGATACCTGTCATCACGTACCTGCCTCTCCTCCAGGGAAAAGCTGCCATGTTGACACCGCAGAAAGGATGGCAAACAGCCTCTGTTCCAGGTGTGGGCAGGGAGAGGAGAAATGGAACTGCCACAGAAAGACAAATAATTATTTGCTCTGCACCAGCTCTGCAATTGCTCCCTGCTGCTGCCACCACGGCTCTTACTCATGGCTGTGTGTGCTTCTAGGACAAGACGGGAAAGGAAGGAATTTTTTCTCTCTTCGCTGGGGTGTGGGACTGAAACACAGGGGGAGCAGCCTCACAAGGCAGACAACAAACACTAAAGCCTCTGAGGGCAGCGTGAGAAAGCGCCTTGGAGGAGCTCTGTGTGAGCTCTGCGAAGGCAGGCGCAGAGCTGCGGCACAGGCCCTCCCTGCAGCCCGTCTCAGATGACTTACTCTGTCTTGTTTAAAACATCTTGTAGGAGGACAGCAAACCAAAACAGTGAAGATCACCCCTCCACTCAAACCCTGCTTCCCTCCCCCACCAGCTTTGCTGTATCTACCTTAATCTTGCTTCTTTTACAAACACATTTCTCTACATATTATATATTTTTTTTTTTTGGAGAAGCAATTGTCCATACCAAAAATGTTGCTCCTCCTGGCTGCAGGCTTTAGAATGCTAATTGGGGGCACGTCCCATACAGGAACATGCCATCCCACTGGCTAGGAGTGCCCTGGGTCCTTTAGGTGGAGGGACCTATTCTATAGCTGTGAGAGACCATTCGTCAAGGAAGGCAGTCGATGCCTGGGGGAAGGTGAACCCCCTGTGTGTACAGAGAGGAACGTGAGGCCATGATCCCAGGATAGCGTCCGCTCTGGCATGGGGGTCCAGGGATGCTCCAGATGACCCCGTACAACCCCTTCCATATCTATTTCATAGAGTTTAGGGGCTCTCAGAAAATTTCAATTCTTCTTAATGGCTTTCATCTCCCATCTCAGCATTAACTCATTAGCTCAGAATTACTTATACCCCCTTTCCATGCTTTATAACAGCAAAAAGAGCAGCTGAAAGTAAAATGTATTTTCTTGCTCACGCCTCTCCTGCGGGTAACAGACGATGGCAGGTTTGGGTCAGCAAGGCCAGTGAGCATGCCCATCCCCCAGGATATTTCTCAAATTCAGGAAATAAAAATGCCTGCATGAGGCTAATAGGTCTTGGGCATAGGAGAGTTATAGCCATTTGCACACAGAGGTGTAATAGAGAATGTGCTGGGAAATTAGATATGAGCCCGCTTTGAAGTTTTTAGTCCTAATGAAGTTATTGTCAACATATAGAGCAAATAGCTTCCATATTACGCAGCCCTGCCTGTTGCAGGGATGCACACTTCTCCCACAGGACTTTCCCATTTAAGAGCCTGTTTTCTGAACACAAACAGATTTTTGAACCTGCCTTGAAATCATCCCAAAGGGAAGTGCCTGGTCTGCCCTACCATCTCACATGCACAGGTGACCTGCCGGAGCCAGCCAAGAGAGAGCCCTTCATGTAGGATGAACATCCACCACCAGCGTTGCTGGATCCCAGCTGAGAGGATGTGTCTGGACCATCTCTGTGCCCAGCTCCATCCTCTGCTGGAGAGCCCCAAATGACCCAAATCCTCCTATCAATTTGAACTTAGCGGGGGACCTTCATCCCAAACCAGTTCAGCCTTGAACGCATGAGCCAGAGACACCAGACTGGAGTTAGGGAGATGTTCAGTGCCCCCAAAGAGATGCAGCACACCTGCAGTCTCAAGGTGTGGAGATCATTTCTGACAGTCAATGCTGTGCTCAAACCAATGGAAAACCTCCAGGAGGTGATAAAGGACTGCTCATGGCATCCCCGTCCTAGCACTGGCACATGTTCTATAACTGCTACCACAGCTCCTCACAGCACATGAGGAAGATTGCTGTTTTGCAGACAGGGAAACTGAGGCACAGGGCAGGGACATGCCTGGTCCAAAGTAGGAGAGGAAATCGAAGACCAGAGTTTATGGCTGGTTCCCTGGAGTAGTGCGGAAACCTGGATCGCACCATTAAGGAGGAGGAAGGAAAGGACCTGCTGTTCTCCAACTTCTTCACGAGAGCAAAACTTTTAAAGATGCTCTTGTTAAATATGAAGCTGCTCCCCGCAAGGAGCTGGAGAAGTCTTTGTTTCCCCAGACACCATCCCCGAGCAAGCCACACACCTACTCACCAAGGACTGGCTCTAAGCTGCCTTCTCCCACAATTTCAGAGGAGTTTTACAGTCAGTTTTCCTCATTTTCCATGTCATTAATCTCTACGCGTCCTGGTTCCAAGCAGGCCAGAAGCCAAATCCTGCCAGACAGGTTCCAAGTGAAATCCAAGTTGTCTGGAAAAAAAAAAAAAAAAAAAAAAAAAAAAATTCAAAAGCACGTGAACTCAAAGCTGGTTCCCACAAACTACCCAGCAGGCCAAGCACAAGGCTTTTCAAACCAATGGATGCTTTTAGTGACGATCTCTGTATCTTTTTATCTTTTCCCACTCCATTGATGAGTGATTTCTTAAGCCAATGTATTTTTCAGAACGTTTTTGCAAGGATTTTTTAGATTTCCTCCATTTGGCATTCTTTTGAACTGCTCTGCCACAAACCTCCAGTTCCCCAAGGTTCCAAAGCCGAGAGAGAGGCAGGCAAAACCTAACGCTCTTTCAGCCAGGGAAAGGCAAAAGGGAAAATCTGTCTTGCACTGGGACCTTCTTGTGGAAGGCAGATGGGGCCTTCCTGTGCAAGAATAAAAATGCTCTCGCTCTACTGAGTATCCCCAGAGCCGTCTCAGTTCCTTCCAAGACAATCATCTCTGATGCTTCTGCTGTTTGCCCAAGCCTAGGGACAGTCTGACTCTGCTCTGGTGGACAAGGCTCAGCACTGCATGGAAAAACAATATTGATCTTCCTCTCCCCTTCTGCAGGTGACTCACAGCTTCCAATTTTTTCTCGCAATTGCTGTAAATTGGAAATTTGTTTTAGGCAGGAGACCAACCTGTCACTGGGAGGTTGGCCATTGGGTCTTGGAGACTTCTTTCCGGCACCTCCACTGCAACGGGTTGGACTTTCATGTTACAGTGTGGGATTTTTTCTCTTTTCAGGCTATTCAACCCATGCCAAGATCCATTTGATAGCCTAGCCAGCAAGGCCAGCTACTTTTCAGAGAGGAACATATAGGCTACCTGCTGGCTGCCCTGCTAATGAACTCAGGAAACTCGCTACCCTGGACCCCAAGACAAAAATCAAGTCTCCATGTTTTTAGACTAGGGGGAGGTTGGGAGCTGTGAAGTTGCATGTTTGTATTTTTCCTCCCTCCATGAACAAATGCCAGCACAGCTTAACTAGAGGAGTCTTATGGCACCACATCAGGAATAAATTGCTAAACAGACCAGCAGCACCAGCACTTTGAGCTGGGATCCTTAGGAACAAGGCTCTGACAGACTGTAGCGTGATCCATAGCATCTCCGTGCCAGCTCCCTTTGAGCGAATCTGAGATGCACTTAGGAGGGATCCTAATGAAATCTGCAGATATTTTACTGCTTTGGTTGGACTGCTCTTCCACCCCTACTCCCCCAGCCCTTCTCCCCCCCACTCGAAGCCCCTTCAGCACAAAGCTTGGAAGCAGCCTGTGACACTTAAATACTTAAGTCCTGCCTTTCTTGACTCATAAAGGGAACCAAAAGGAATTGTTTTGAAATAACAGTGCAAATCAAATTATCCGTCACAGATAAGGGGGAAAGAGGTCAAATATGAAAAGGCTTTAGATGAAAGAAAAATTAGCCTGCAACCCACAAGGAATAACTCAATTCAAGTCTCATTTTCAGCACCCCCAGAATCTGGCGCAGCAGAGGTCCCTAATGAAGCCCAACAGACAAACCTGGCCAAGACAATTTGTTATACCGCTGAACACAGAGCCATTTAACCAACCACATGCTAAGCATCAACCGTCCCATAAAATAGGAAAAGTATATTAACATATTAGAAACCATCATCAATCAGCACAGAGGAAACCAAACAGCCCTGATCAGGTTCCAGGCAGAGCTATGGGAAGCCACTCTGTGGTTTGAGTTCACAGATATTCAGCAACCTTGTACACATCTCTCCCCAAGCAGCATCTCTTGGAGGTGGGGGTTCAGGTCCTGGCTTGCCCGCCTTTAAGGCAGTCTCAAGGCAAAGGGGCTGAAAAGAGCTGGAGGATTTGCAGTGCTCTGGCATGGACCCTTGTCTGCTGCAGAATTGCCCAGTACTCCCCACACTTGGCAGGATTATTGATGACCTTGGGGCACATCTGGGGCTCCCAGTGGTGCTTTTCCATGGCCTCCACCTCAACTTTCCTCCCTTTTGGAAAAATAAATAAATAAATAAATAAATAAATAAAGTTCTCTCTGCCTTTCCCAAAGATGTATTTATCCCTTTGGGCTGGAATCTTTGCTCCCCAGTGTGCTGCAGAAAACAAGTGGGGACCAGAGGACTCCTCGGAGCTTTACCACGTGGCCCTGCCATGCCTGGGCTCAGGGGCTGGGCTGCAACCCTCAGCACTGACAAGACCTACCTCCTGGATAAATAGGATCCAGAGCCACCAGGAAATTCCTGTTGCTCACCACAGAATGAACCAAGCTAGCTAAAACGCAGTTATTAAGTTTGCACCGGCTATATTATTCACGGGGATTGGGAGGATTTCAGAAACTGCTCTGCACAGACGGAAGAAAGTTTGCCTTGTCTTTCTTCCTCCTTTTCTCTCAAACTAAAACAAATAATTGAAGAATGACATTTTGAGAGCTGTCTCGAGGACTCTGGCTGTTTAATCCCCTTTGAAACACTCAGAAATTGCACCTTTTTCTAATTTAGCGGGAAACAGGTCTCTTGTTCTGACAGGCCCACGTGGAAATCTAAAAACTGTTGACCATATGATAATTGTGCCTTGATACATCCCAGGCACTAACGCTCTATGCTGTCGGTAAACACATCCCCACCTCCTCCCAAACGCAGTAAAAACCTTTTCTTCGTTTTAATCTCTGTGGCCGCTGCACGCTGATGCCCCGTGTGCGCAGTCAGAAGCGCACCAGGAGAGGCCTTTCCTCCGCAGGCAGCGTGCACGTGATGCAGGCGAGGGCTTTCGGGGGTCCCTCTCTTCAAACACTCGCGAACTCCCGGCAGAGGACCAGCTGTGTTGCAGCACACAGAGCTACTGCAGCCGAGGAGCAGCCCCGGCCCCAGCGTTTTGCCAGGACACGGCCCACCGCATCGGCACCTGTTGAATGCAGGGGAGCTGAGCGCGGGCGAGCTAAACCGGGCCGAGCCGCCAGAGCGTTCGGCGGCCTGAGCAGCAGCTGCGCGCCGCACGCACGGAGCCAGCGCGCCAGGCGGGAAGGCGGCGAGGGGCGCGCGCCGGTGACCCAGCCAGGAGAGCAGACTCCGTCAGCGCCGTTGGCACCGCACGGGCCCCCAGAGAGCGGGACCTCATCCTGAGTGGGGCCCCCGCTCCGAAGCGCTCCGAGAGCTACGTGCATCTCGGTCTTGCCCCCGTCAGCTCACAGGAGAGGCGGGGGCGTTTTTCGCTTTTTGAGGCCGAGGCCGAGGCCTCCAACGGCCGCTTCGGGCGG
>VZSV01000050.1:4518797-4555140 GCA_013398735.1 Nothocercus julius | reverse complement strand
TTTTTTTTTTTTTTAATCACATTTTCACTGTTTTATCACATTTATCACTTTCACATTTGATCTTGGACAATCAGCCAGGTCCAATGGGATTTTTCAGCAGTTCCACGCAACACCTTCTTGTTTTTATTCAGTTTGAGATGTGCTCAATGCCGTTCACGCTGTGCTGTTCCTATGTCCATGTACTACAGATCCCCGAGACTCTTGGCAAAATAACCTTCCTACTAGCACCAGTGCCCGCCCATGGTGTCTTTGACCCCAGACAGCCCCATTGGCCACTGATGCATATTCACCAGCATCCAAAACATAGCTGCAATCTCTCTTACTGTTGGTGACATGCTGGATTCCTTAGCAAAGTCAGGTAATACAGTTTCAGAGATACTGATTGCTTCAATAGCAAAAGTTTTGCAAGGTTTGGCCCAAATGGCTTGGATCTATGCATGGGTTCTCAGAGCTTTTCCAAGATTTTGTGATTTTAGCAGTCATGACTACCTCTCCCAGGTGCCTTCTTGCTCTGCTTGTTTTGATTGCTCTTGGTTTGCTGTGCTCACGTGCCTGTTGTATGAATCACTTGCCCCTGGTCTAGTGTCAGGAAGCACCCAGATTCAGAGTGACCAGTATTTATCATTATTGATCTCTTATTTTTAAATCTTGTCATACTTGACATTTCGCTGAGGTTGAACTCACTGCGGACAGATTTCATATGGAACACCACTGCCTGCAGGTGAGATAAAATCAGCATCAGCATTGCCCTCCACCAGCCACCCACGTGGCTGATCTTTTTTGGGTTTGTTTTTTGTTTTTTTAAATCCAACCCTGCTTCCCTCCCATGGTTTCTCTGGGTGGTCTAAAGACATATCCTTGCTAAAATAGCACCTGCCTGTTTTGGGAGAGGACTCTTGAACGCAGTTCAGCCACCACACACAGGCTCTGCTGTGATTATGCCTACGTAGGATGTTGGACGGTTACTTTCCCCCAACACTAAGCAAATCACAGCATTCCCACCCACGGGAGCAGATTTCTGCCACCTTGCCCAGGCTGCAGCTTCTCCTCCTGTGCTCCAGCAGGGATCTCCTAAATTCCTGGACACAACTTCTTGCTTCTTAGGTATCACATTTTGCTCCTAGGGAAACAACGGGCAACATCTCCTGGCCTTCTCTTCTCTACTCAGGGACACATGGTCAACCCCCAGCCCTGCTCGCTGTGGGTAGAGCCATATCCCAGAGCATCTGGCTTTTGGAGCACGCACTCAGCTGTTCTATTTTTCCAGCGCCATTATAGCCAAATCTATTTTTTCCCCTAGAGCTGTTACTACTTTATGGCAAGTACATTTCAATTCCCACTTACTGAATTTCGCCAATAATTCTTGCTCTCTTAGCAACGGCTATTTTTACAGAGGAAAGCACTAAGCTGAACTTTACCTGGAAAAGAATATCCATGTCTGGTTATTTTAATTGCCTGTAAAAAGAGAGTCTTTCTGAAACATGCATATGTGTCATGTAAGTCCACATCAACACGAGAGCGACTCAGCACTTGAGTCAATTCAGTAGTCACCAGTTTTGGTCCAGACTTGTATTGGAAGTACAGCTACCCCTACCACAGGTTTTATACAATAGGTGAATTACTCCCCAGTTATAGCTCACAAATGTAGCCCAGACATTCCTAGAAATCTCTCTCTTTTTTTTTATTTTCCCCTCTTCCTTCTACATTAGCTCTTCCTTCCCAGTCTGGTCCTTGTACTTCTATCAGCCCGTTCATCCCACCTGCGCCACTCACAGCCCTGTTGCTCCTCAGGGGTAGCAAAGTGGCGACCAGGACTGGGGAATCAGAGCCCCTCTTCTACACACGTGTCGTCCCTGGGGACCTCTGCCTCACACATGTTCGCGGTGCACCAGGAGGGGCTGAGGGCACGCAGGTCCCTGTCCTGGGGCAAACACGGCGCTTTGCCCGCGCTGTGTGCAGCTGGGAAGCCCGGAGAGGCTGGCGACGGACTCACACGCTCATGCTTAACTTAGCACAGGGGACCACCTACCTCATTTATGGCTGCCTGCCCTCCTATCAGCAAAATCATTCCCCTTGCCCGGGGAAGAAAGCAAATGACATCGCAGGGCAGCTCTGCACATTACACTCCTATTTTGTGCAGAGCATAGAGCCAGGGGGAAACAAATAAAAACCTACCTCCCTAAATGGGCCCTAGAGCAGCCCATAAGAGGATCAAGCATGCACCATCCCTAGGAGAAAGTTTCCACTCAGCAGAGCTCCAAATCCCATCAGAAAACATGAACATATTGTTGGCACTGGCTAAACTCTCGCCCCCTGTGCACTCAGGCTATATATTTAATACTGGACCTTATTCTTTCCCCTGTAGCATTCCTAGTCCTGAAGAGACATTCGTTTAAAGCACGAAGCCTTGACTTCTTGCCCAGATTGAGAAACAGCCTCATTCTCCTTTAAAAAAGAAAGAAAGAAAAAATTAAATCCCACTAAACCCAGAAAAGCCCACGGAAATGACTTCCTTCCCCACAGAGCCAGCACCCATCCTCCAGACAACTGCAAAAAATACCTGGCTCGGCAGCTGCCCTTTGCTCTCAGCTGCAGCTGCCCAGGCAAAGGGAGATCGCAGGCGCCCTGGGAACCACCGCGACAGCTTGGGGGCACATTAATTTCAGCTCAGTGTTATTTTCTTTAGGATTAATAGATACCGAGCCGTAAAAATTTCCAGGGCTGAAACAGCAGCTAGTGAAATCTGTTATTCAGCAGGCAGATCCCGGGCTAGGCTACGCCCCCGGGCCGCTGCGAGCCGGCCACCCCACGCACTGCCCGCGCTCGCGGCCACGTGTCCGCGCGGAGCGGCGAGGCCCGGCGGCTCCGGCTGGCACAGGCATTGGCAGGCCCAGCGCGTCAAGGCCCAAGGGCCGGCTCCCGCTCCAAGCTGCTCGCGCAGAGCTGGACCAGCAGCCTTTAGCGGGGGGCAGCTGGCTAAGCAAAAAGTACGGGGGTGGACGGGGATACACGGAGATGCTGCTCGTCCCAGGTCCTGCCCCAAGGAGCCCTCCGTGCCTCCTCCTGACGGGGCTGCAACCTTGCACCTTCCCCTGCTCTGCCGGGGATGCTACTTGCACGTGGGTCGTCACGGCCGGCAACTGCCCTCGCGATCCTCACGCGTCCCTGGAACGAGCGTGGCAGGACCCTCCAGGTCTCTGAGCTCCGGGCTCGGGTGCTGGTACCTGATCATCACGAAGGGAAATAGCAAATTAGGCACCTCGGAGGCAAGCGAGCTCTGCCCAGGAGCGCACGTGCCCCGGCTCCGCCGCTGCAGGCGCCCAACCACAATCTCGAAGGGGCCCAAGGATCCCGGCCTCACCTGCTGCGGACCCGGTCTGAGGGCAGGCAGCTGTCACGCCCGCTCTCCCCAAAACGCTCTTCTGGAGAAATTCAGCCCAAAGCCAGGGAACAGCTAACTACAAAATGCAGAGTGCCGGGAGACAGACAATGTCATCTTTTCCTCTGTGTTTTCACAGTTAGGTCACTCAGTGATGGATTTTTCGGGAGGAAATTCAAAGACCAGCTCTGGTGGCCTTGCTGTTTGGAAATTCACTTCCCATGAGACACCATGATTTTTTCTACATTCTCTACACGCAAGCGCCAGTCTACAGACATCTTAGAAACGGCAGGGGAATTGTGCAGAAGGACCAACAATTTTCCCGACGGGATCAGCATCATCTAAGTGTGAGTATCTATTGACCAAGAAGGTGGTTGAGTCCCTCTTGAGTCCCAAATCAATTACACTAAGAAACTCTCCTCTTTAAAGCACATGAGGCATTAGATAGACAGATCAGTGACAGAAGCAAAGATAGTACTATAATTAACTTTTTTCTTTTTATTTACACCACAAGAATAACAAGTTGTCATAATGTGGTACAAAATACTGGACTCCTAATAAAGTTGAAATTGAAGTCGGTACTGTCAGAGAAAGACACCATTGGCCAGTTAAAAAAGAAAAAAAAGAAAAAAGAAAAAAAAGAAAAAAATGAAAAAAGAAACAAAACAAACCCGAAGAAAACAAATGTAAAAACAAGAATGAAAAAAAAAAATTCCAACTCCACCAAGTAAAAGAAAGGACCATCAGAAAATTTAGTACAAAGAATGCTACCATCACTTAAAGTAGGGTCCATACAATAAGAGTGAAACTGTGTCTAAATTACATCGTAAACCGGTAGCTGCTACCAATGGTGACGTCATACTGAGCATGTATAGGTATAAAGTAGAATATAATATAGTTACAACTTTTTGATACTACATATCTGTAATAAGCTCTTGGGTGAATAATGTTTCAACCCCTCCCCCCACTTTTATATATATATTATATATATAAGTTTGTCATCCTCATAAATTGGAAAATAGCGCCTCCACTATGGAGCACAGAAAAGTGTTAATTTATTTTCTTTCAATAGGATACTTTTTCATCAATATCAAAGACAAAGTGAAGATGAGCTGAGAACGAGCTCAACTTCATGACAATGAAGAAACATGTTTTTCCTTTTTGATGTAAAGTCGCATTTTAAACCACAGTGTTGCACAGTACAGGACTGTTTAAAGTGAAACCTACCAATACATCATGTAAAAGCAATTTTTTTTGTTTTTTTTTTTAAAAAAAAAGTTAACACAGCTGTGCTGAAGAGTTAACTCTTTAAAGTCCTTGCTGTTCATCTTCGCAGAATTCATGACTACGTGTTGACAGAGTTGTGTCCAACCTCACCACCCAGTGAAGAAATTAAAAATACCCAACCAAATTAAAAAACAAACATAAAAAATGACACAGGCAGTTTACTGTGTGTGTTCTGCGTAGTTTTCCCTAAAAACACTGTTTCCACATAAATACAATAAACTCTATTATTGGTAAGTCACAAGTGCTAGATAAACTTTTTTTCTTCTTAAAATGAGAAATGTTTAAGTAGTCCTTTTTATTTATTTTTTTCTTTACAATAAAAAGCACAATTTCTTATTAAGTTCAGTAAGACACCAAAAAAAAAAAAAATCCCACTCTCCTTCCTTTTGCGTGTATTTGTGTGGGTGCGTGTGTGTTTGTGACCAAAAAAATGTCCCAACCTTTGTCTCCGCAAATGCCACGAGAGGAAAAAGAAAAAGAAAAAGAAAAAAAAGACAATTTTTTTTCTTTTTTTCCAAAGCTGCCAAGTTTGGCGTGCAAAATCTGTATACAATATAAAGACATGCCAACCTTACAGACCATGCAACCTCAAGGTGTAGGAAACTTAAAAAAATATATTCATATATATTTATATATATATTTATATATATCAATGCCCATAAAAGATGTGGGCCCAAAAAGTTTACAAAAGGAAGAATGGAATGAATACATGACGGCGACTAATAAAAAAGGAATGTTTTGTATCGAAAGTAAAGAAAAAAAAAGAAAAAAAAAGGAAAAAACAGGGGAAAAAAAGATTAATCACGTACTGCAAACACTGGGACTCGCTTCTCTAGCCGACGATTTCAAGATGTTTTTCCTTTCCAAGCCAGGAGGGGAAAATCCCTGCCACCGTGCGCCCGGCTGCTCCCAGTGCGGCGGCCCCACAGCAGCGTCGGCGCAAAGGAAGAAGCTGCCGGCTCCAAAAAGTGGGGAGAAAAATTATAATCATAAAGAAGTAGATAGCACAAAGCCAGCGATGCTCTGAACGAGGGGGCCCCTTTTGCTTGCTGTGCACCCCAGCTCCTGGACCACACAGCCCTCGCACCTGCAGCGGGCACCTTTCGGAAGCGAATCCACCCTGGCAGGGCTTGGGAGGAGACGGGCGTTAAAGCCAGGGGAAACATTTGCCCGTCTGGCACAAGTTTTCTCTAAACGCTCAGGGGAAACGGGCCCGGCCTCCCCAAAGCAATGCGCTGGGAAGCCGCCGAGCCACCTGACTCGAAAGGAAACCCAAGTTGCTCGGCCGATTCCTCGGGACCGGAAAAAAGCGCCTTCCGCAGCCGCGCTGAAAAAGGGTGACTGCTCAGGAGCGCCTGGAACGAAAGCCACGGTGGAGACGTGGCTGCCACCAACGCCTGGCAAGAGGCTAAGGGAATAGTCCTAGCTTAAGGTCACCAGAGTCCGGATTAAGGAAGGAGACCCGTGGGGTGCTGCGCAGGCCCCCAGGATGGCTCTGATGGCCGAAGTCACGTGCAACCTGAAAGAGTCCCCGGCTTTGCGAAAGTCCGGGAGGGCAGCGCCTGTTTTTGTGACCGCGTTGTCACAGCATCAGCACAAAGCCCAGCTCTCTGCGCCAGCTCGCGTGGACACAATGCTGCAAGTTCTTCCCGCGAGGAAGCTCCGAACTGAGCAGAAAGAGACCCAGAAAATAAAGCTAAAGCTATGGCCAAAAAGAAAATTAAAAAAAAAAAAAAAAGAAATAAAAAAAAAGAAAAAGAGACCCTATAGGTCGTCATACCAACAGCATAAAACTAAAAATATACCCCTTGGTTGTCGAGACGAGGGACCTGTGCTGCCCTACCTCAAGGTTTGAGAAGGTTCAAGAAGGTCTCACGTGTCAATTCAGACGCCTTTAAGCGACCCAGGGAGTCGCTGCTTCTCCTCCGGGCTGTTTGCCAAAGGCGACATGGAGGAGAGGGAGGAAAAAAACCCAAAACCACCAAGGCTGGAGCCAAAACTCACTCGCTCTCTGAAAAATAATTGAAGAACAAGCTCTTCAAATGGCTAAAGTGGCAAATCCACCAGTCACGGTCATTCGGAAAGAAGAGGAGAGAGCAAGACAGAGCGCACGAGCGCAGGAATCCTCACCGCGACCCAGCGGGAGGACCAAAGACGCTCCCGCCCTGGGGATGCTGCTACGTGTAAGGTAAGAAAATGCCTTTTCCTTAACAGAGCTACGAGACTGGAACGGAGGAAATATACAGTCGTGGGTATCACGATACAAAAGAGCCCATTGCGTTTCCCTCCTCTCCGCTAATTGCGCATGTCCCAGAAACCCACTCCGATGGCCTGCCACAATTCCTTACGCCTGCAGAAAGCTGCTCGCTGCACAAAAAGTTTTGTTTTTTTTTTTTTTTTTTAAAAAAAAAAAGAAAGAAAAAGGAAAACATACAAGAAAGAAAAATCAGGGAGGAAAAAGGTTTAGACACTGTTGCTGTTCATTAAAAAACAGAAAAAAAAAAGTACAACTGCCAAATGGAAAATAAATGTCAGATCCACATAAACAAGGCTTTGGGAGGGTTCTGTGAAACACTGATATAGAAATTAACAGCAAATCCATAATCTTCACTATAAAAACCTCATTTTTGTTGTTGTTAGAAAAGGATCACAACTAAAAACCTTAACTTAAAATACAAATGTTTAGGGTAGTTGCCTGGTGGCTAACGTGTTGGCATTCTGAAAGCCTTCCAAAAACTGTAGTTTGAAAGTCCTTACGTTTCAAACTGGATCCTTTTCCAAAAGCACCTTTACATTCCAATTCACAAATCTTTCCCTAGGGAGCTTTCAATGGCTACTATTATAGTATGCATTTATTATATATATTTTTCTATAAATGCATTATAAATATTTTATCAATAATTCATAAGAATCAGGTTTCTACGCTTGGAATACATTTGGAATATACATTATACACAATATATATATTTATACCTAACAATTTAAGCAATATCTCATGCTAGTTGCTTTTTATAAAAAGCATTCCAGTCTTAAACCTGCAGTTGTGTCTAATACATGCTTCAACAACCAAATCGATAAGATCAATTGCTAGATAATGTAGAAGAGAAAATGTTTGAAAATTTGATTGAAAAAATGGTTAAATTTCAAAGACCCAACAGTATTTGCCACTTTCTTGGCAACTACCTTAAGTTTTTTTTTTTTTTTTTTAAAACAGCAATGAAAGAAAACAAAAGAAATCCAAACTTGTAGACAGTTTTTGGAGACGCTCTATTCAGCTGATGCCTGCTTCCCACAATCATGCCAGCACAAGCCAAAAAGTCTTCCTTCCTGATGGCAGTTCTTGGCTTTCCCAAACAGAGGAAAAATATTCATGAACTGCTGTGTTTCTTTTTTTTTGTTTTCGTTTTTTTTGTGTGTTTTGTATTTTTTTTTTTTTTTAAACTTAAGGCATTGTTCCTCAAACTTCAGAAAATCCAGCTGCACCAAATCCATCAATTAAAAAAAAAGGCACAAACTCATCTTCAGATGGCTTTGGAGATAGTAAAGCCGACTCCATCCGGGCTACCATTTCCTCTTGTGTTTCCCTCCCCCCTCACTTTCCCTTTCCTTTAGATATAAGACTAGCCTCTTTCCCTGTCCTTCCCCATTAAAAATACACCATCTCACATAGTTCTGGTTTCAACAAGAATGTCTTTGACTCTCAGGCAGGCAAAAGCCATTGAAAAAATCCAAGAAAACGAAACTACAAGATGGGTTGAGTGGTTCAAGCGGAGATTGCTGAATTGTGGGTAATCAAATTGTAAGCACCAGTTTTAAATTAAGGTCTGTTTGTTTTATTTTCATATGTGTTGCTGAATCTTTGATTTCTACTCTTTTGGCAACTTAGCCAAAGACTTCATGGGCGCCGTTCTCCCCTTCAGCTCTAAGTGAGGATCAGAAGAAGTGCCCAGCATGTCAGTCCTTTACTGCTCTTCACCAGCATTTCAGCAAGTATATACTGTAGACGCATATAGATATGGAGAGACTTTTCGGTTGCTTTGTTTTACACCTGGTTGTCCTTCTGTATTCTGGAAAAAACCATGACAGGACGCAGGAGTAACAAGAGAAAGCTTCTTGGCAGAGCTTCAAGACAAAGACGAACAAACAGGAGAACTCCAGCGCAGAGGTGAATGCTACAGAGGAGGTTCCTCTTCCATGGGTTCATCATCAGGTCTGGACAGGATTTCAACAGACAAGCATGGTAGGATGGGGGAGAGAGAAAAGAGCACTGAGTATAACTGAGTAGGACAATTTTTGATGCTCTGTGCACACCTTCTTGCACCTTCTGTTCCCATCACCTTCCCACCCAGGGCTGTTCTGCTCTGTCATCTCGCCTGAAAATAAAACTTGCTCCCAAGAAGGGTTTCTGGCAGCGGTGTTTTCACTTGCACAAGGTTAAAATTTTTCTTGCAGTGAAATCTGTTTCCTCTTGTGACCCTCAGCACACGCTGCACCTAGTGTACACAGGAGGTGCACAGTTGTCCTTCCTTCCATCCATGAGGTCTTCAGAGAACCCAGGAAGGGCAGGAGATACAGGGAATACACTTGCAATTATTAAAAGAAGATTAACCCTGAAGACTGCCCATTGTGGCTTCTCCTGTGTGGGAAGATTGCTCCCTGTTCCTACTACCCGCTCTTTCTGGGCTGTGACAATAAGAAGGAAGCAAAGCAGCTCACCTCTTCTCGGCTGGCTTCACACCCACCGACAAAGATGCCATGGCTGTTACGGTCTCCGCTTCTTCGTTCTCACACTTCTGAGCCTCAACCAAGGAGTACCCCACCGTGGAGGCAAAACGCTGGAGTGAGTGCCAATACTTGCCTGCAGCAGAGGAGAGAGGAGGCAGTTAGAGCACCAGCTCCCTAACAGGTCAAATGCCACACTCTTCCTTTCCCAGGCCTGGCAGAAGGCTGAGAACTGCCTGAGAAAGGCTCATCGCACCTCTTCCAAGTCCTACGCAAAATGCAACCTTGACCTGCACTCACTGTTACTTCAACAACTTTCTCAAGGTCTCAAGGCTGTGGAGAAAAACTGCAGATGGAAGCAGGTTCCTGAGAATGTGTGTTAATGGAGGCTTGGTTGCAAGGAGAGGACAGAAAACCACCCAGAATTGGGGATTTCTTCTAACCAAGATATTTCTTGGCAATAAATCCTTGCCCCTACAATAGCATTAAAAATCGGGAGGATAGGTCTCCAAAGCTAGAAGCACACCAGGATCATGGAGATCCAACAGCTCCCAAAGCTCTCAAAGGCGGAGCTCCCAGCTCTCACAGGCAGGGCTGAGAGATGTCGTGTACAAATTTAGGTATGAAGCAGCAAAATTTCAGTCCCAAAGGTACTGAAAGCATTGCTAAAGAATGGAAACTAGAAAGCCTAAAATGTTCAATCAAGTCTGACATATTGTCTTATAATCAAAGACATTACTCCCTTTCAGTTAGGGAAGAAAGCTTGAAACTGGAATGCTGACAGCACAGATACGTCAGGAGTGATGGAGGTTATGGTTCCTAGCTGTACAGCATACGCCTGCTTTGAAGAAAGGTGCACTTGATAGGGTGTTCTAACCATAAAGGTAATTCCATTTTCACTTCAAAGGCTTCAGAAATTTTAGACCTAAGGAAAAATATGCGAGAGAGAAGGATGCAGCCTGCGTTTAGGCTGGACATCTGCATTAAGTTACAGCCAGCTAGTCTTGCTACGCTTTCATGGGCAAATCACCTACAGCTAAGGAAGTATAAGCCACATTTATTTAGTTTGTCTTCAGTTTACTGCTGATGGACACCCTTCTTCAGGGAAAGAAGTGTGGCTGGACAAGAAAGTGAAGGGTACAAGCACCCGTAGCACAATCAGAGGCTCCTGAGAAGAGCACAGAGAAGGCTGCAGAGTTAAGAGACTTTCTTTTGGTTCCTAGGCAGGACCATGCAGAACTTGCTGGCACCCAGGAAGCCAAACCGAAGCTTGAGAGAAGATCATCGTGTGATCCTCATGTTCCCTGGAAACCTTCAACCATCAAGATTTTATATCTCCCCTTTCCAGACAAACAAACCTATTATATTAGCACCTTTATGGAATACTGTTAGTCTTTCACTCCTGTCTGTTCTTAATTAACAAAGGCAAGCAAACTCAACTAGATTTATTTTAACTGCAAATACTTGAAGAGCTTTTGAAGAGATATCCACATGCTCCAAGGAGAAGCTGCTCATTATAGAGACAGTAGACATTAGTCTGCACTGGATTTAGTATTAATTCCTCCATCAAGATCAGGACTCCTTGCTGTGTTTCTGCAGTCTTCTTGACTTGCTTCACCTCCACCCACACAGAAAATCCTCTGCATTCCAACCTGTATTCAGCTAAGCAGCTTTTCTCTAAAAAGCTTTTCTCTGAAATGACTGATCTCTGTGCATCACTTGATGCACTGCTGCATGCAAGACTACCTTGCAGCAGCACAAACTCAGCTCACTGCTCAGTGACCATCTGCAAACTGGACAGGGGTAGCTCAGTGACCGGATTTCAAACACGTGACAACCAAGATGGACAAGCCAGGGAGGCAGATGCGTGAATGTGGATATACTCACTGTGTATCTCAATGACTTTCTCCATGGAATGGACTGCGTTAGCATTTGCTCTCTGCTGGAAAACCTTCTCTGGAAGAGGATCAAGCTGGAGAGAGAGAAGAATGCCACAGAAATGTTATCACTAATTACAGAAGAGGCATTAAGCATGATTTAGTAAATGACTCGGCTGTGTCAGGCCTCCACTCTTCTGATTCCTTTTACCTGACTCCAGCTAAATATCCAAAATACATAGGTTTTCTAAATGTTCTTCTACGACTCAGGGCAGGACCCCGAGTTTCTCACTGCAGACACTCTCACTCCAGTTTTCTCCACTCTGACAACTCCTCTACACACACAGAATATCACAGGGGCATGGGTCATGTATAGAACAACCACAGGTGTGAATTTACACTAGTACCTATCAGTAATAACAGCCACAGCTGCATCAGGAAGCACCACAGCCGGTCTCTAACAGAACTTCTGCAGGAGCTTTGTGGATTATTTTGCAGCACAGACACACAGATATTTCATGATGGAAATTGAGTATTAAGCCAAAATCATGTAAAAATAAAAAGAACTTAAAATATAACTTATTATAACTTTTTTTAATTTTTAAAATTAAAAGCTTTGTAATTTTTCCTCTCAGTTTGCAGTTGGGAGCCTACAACACTACGAAGTCACCTTAGTATCGGCATGGACAAAGGCACCTACTGTGACCAACAGACAACATATCAAAAAAATCTCATTAATTAACGATCAAAACATCCCATGAATAATATCTGGAGGAGGGGCTGGACTGCTTGTCTGCCAGCTGCCTCCACAGCCTCTGATCCTGCTGTGGCTCCATGACCAATGTGGTTAAGTGCTCTGTCCGTATCGCATCTTTTGATCAATTCCTGCACAATCCCAATCACAAAATATAAAAACAAGTTACCACCCAGATGGCCATATCCTTTTTCCTGCATTTCTTACACTGTGAATGTGGAAGGTAGATGTTGCAGAGAAGCAAGCTGAGCTTCTTTTGGCAATAGAA
Source organism: Nothocercus julius (assembly GCA_013398735.1). Classification (NCBI taxonomy): domain Eukaryota; kingdom Metazoa; phylum Chordata; class Aves; order Tinamiformes; family Tinamidae; genus Nothocercus; species Nothocercus julius. The sequence goes on along the minus strand of VZSV01000050.1, from coordinate 4,542,853 downwards.
GGTTAAAAAACAGTCCCAAACACCTTTCTATGCATCACGCTGAGACGGCGAGGGGGAGCATCCCTGGTGAAGTGGCTCTGTCGCAACAGGGTCGAGCAGGACATGAGGGATGCAGCCAATAGCACAAGCATCGTCTTCCAGAATAAGGCCCCAGACAGTATTTTTGGTTTAAGTTTTAATTATTTCTCTTTAAAAAATAAACATAAGAAGGGAAAATGCCCTTTTCTATTGCGCTGTTTCTCTCATCCCAAGACAACTGTTCTCTGAAAAGCTAAAATGTCCCCTTTGCCCTGTATGAAGTTATTTAAGCCTTGTATTCTTGCAGCTATGATGCTTGCTTTGATTCCCACTGAGAAAGAAGCTTGGGCTCAAATAAAAACATCACACAGTTCTTATTAGTTGGTGAAGACCTTAAGACATATTCATCTCACTCCTGCCTGCGTTTGAAAAACAGAACAAGGATTTTAATACCGTATAGTCGTGGCTCTGACACACGGAGATTGGAATAAGCACTGCTTCACATCGGGGGACTAGCTCTGCTCCTTGGGAAGGGAGGTTAAATCTGCACTGCATCGCCAAAGAAAGGCACTTGGTTTATTTGTTTTTAGCAAATGACATTCTGGAGAGCAATGATTTCTTTGGGGACAGCAGAGACATCTGCTTGGTAGGTAACGGTGCCCAGCAGAACAGCTTTCCTTGGGTCATACACAGCCAGCTGTTTGGATTTAATTCACAAGAGCACAAGGGGTCTCATAACCAACTAAATCCTCAAAAAAAACCTTCAACAGAGCTGATGCTCTCCAAGCCCATCCCCCTGAAAGCATGACCTCTTCAAAAGGCTGGGTATCCAAACCCAGAAACATCTACAGCCTCTCAATGTGTCTGGTCAAGGCTCATACTCATACAGGGATCCTCCCCAACAGTGGAAGCAGCCACAGCTTAATAGATAATAAATCTAGAGCAAAGCTTTGCAACTTGCGCCGAAAGCCATTTCAGTCGCACCAGCCAAGAGATTTGCTGACTTGAGCACACGGCTGCCACTACATAGGTAGTTCACAAGGATGAGAAACTGCTCAACTGCTCCATTCCAGATTTAATAATTATGTTTTCTTTTTTTTTTTTTTTTTTTTTTTTTTTTAAAATGAACTCCACGCTCTAAAAATAATTCTTGCAGAGACTGGTTTCTGTACGACGTTAAGCGAAGGCCAACCTCTTCCTGGACAAGCCTTTAAATGAGGACTTCATTAATGCCTTTGGGTTTATAGTGACATAAAGCACACACAGCATCAGACAGCTCAGTTGTGTGTTATTTCACAGATGAATCGCTCCAACCGTGGGCTACTCCTCCCAAAATAAGACTCAGACAACAGACTTACCCATCGCTCCACTAGAAAGCAAAGGAAATACCTCCAGGCCTTAGGGAAAGGTTTTAAGCAACTGCTCATTATCAACTTTTTTTTTTGTGCAGGATGTCCAGAGTTTGATACTGGACACACCTTGGCTACTTCTGCACCAAAAATCTGCATGAGAGAGTATTTTCAGCAATCGCATGCGATGCTGCTGCTGTTCTTGCTGCTGCTTAGCTCCAAGGTCACATCTCCCAGGACATGCCTCCTTTCTCCCGCCACACAGTTAGCAGCTCCTGCAACACGAGCACTCCACATCCTGCTCCAGGCAGGCTGCTGGCATGGCCACTTGAGTAATAAAATAGCAGCAGTGTCCTACTGGTCTAAATTATCTGCTCTAAACTATCATTAAATGGCTCTTCTCTGCCTCATGCCTGCCTTTGATTTTTTTGCAGCCAAAGTCACGTTAGCATTAAACAAGTAAATGTGTAATTAAAGAAACATACGTATTTCTAAACGACCTCTCACGCCGCTAGCTCGTTTTACACTGAAGTAATCTGCTGCAAAGCTACAGCTCTGTTTTAATTTCCTGGACAGTTGGGAACCACCCCGGCTCTTGCCTTTGGAACTGCACACACGAGGCTTTTCCAAAGCCAGGGTTTTGATCTCTGTTGGTGAACGCAGACACTTGGGGGACTGGCATCGTTCCCCTCATTTCCTACCCTTCACTATATTCCTCGGTCAGATCTCTTCCGCTAGCAAATTCCCCCGCAGCCCGTGGCTGGCCGCAGCTGGCTGTCCATGTGCACGCATGCAAAATTGTCTCGCACGCTGTATATCAAACTGCATCAAAGGGCCGGCAGGACAAAGCAACAGCAGTTCACTCCAACTTCCTTGCATTAAAAAGATTTTATAAAAGACCTTGATAAAACTAGTGCTTCCTGCTTTTTGATGTGCGGCTGAGGGAACATTATCGTGGTATCTCTGCAGGCTTACAGTTCACTTAGGAAAAGTGAGAACAGGTCCATCTCTAAATATTTTAAAGATCCTAATAACTATCCCAGTTCAGTGACAAAAAAAGAAAATTATCTCTCTCTCTCTCTCTCTCTCTATATATATATATATAAAGAATGGCAAAAGCCCCTTATGATGTTTTTCCACCTTTAGAGATCAGCATTCACTTTGCTAAATGAAAATACTCAGCCAGAGAACATCGTCCAAGTTATCCTGAGTACTAAAATCTCCCAAAGCCACACAGTTCCAAACACGTTCATGGCTCAGAGCAAGTGCTTATTTATTGCGTACAGATTCTCACACCACATTTTAGTCACCTGACTGTGCTGTTAGCAGCACATTAATGCATCTTTCACATGTTACTTCCTTGGTCTCTCCTTTGGTGTCAACTCTGCTGCTAGACTGGCTGCACCCAAGTTTTGCATGGAAGAAAGAGATTACTTTATTGACCACACTGCCTTCTTCTTAAGAGAAATGGCTGCTGAAATAAAAAATTTTATTGCTTGGAGGCTGATGCAGCCATTGATTCTCCAGTTTTCAGGAGTCTCAAGGACTGAGCACAAGCTGGACCAGTTATACATGTTGAGAACCTTATCGGAATTGCTTGGCTACACACAAGGAACTAATACTCCCTGGACACTTGGAAGATGGGATGCTGGATGACTGAAACAGATGCTTTTGATGAATCCCAGCTGTTTTACGACTGACCTATTGGACTGATTAGCGAGGTTTTCTCAGGCATTGCTGTCCTTTGTGCAGTGTGAGGATACTGTAAGAAAGAGCACTTCTGCAAAAGGCTGGAAATAGCAGCAAATCTCCCTACAGATCCAACCTCTACTCCTACTTCTTAGACCAGAGAAAAGTTGGTGGTCACAGTGTGCTCAGGGCTCAGGAACATCCCTCAAAGTCATCCCCCACTGGCAGCAGACCTAGACCTCGACCAAAACATAACTCACCTTCTTTATGCAGCCTTGCACCTTTGGGCATTGACCATAGGGCTTCGCTTTTCTCCTGCATAGGGACTTATTCACCACAGAGTGGTGGTGAGACAATCTGGTTGTGCTCTGCAGGGCAGGTGAGAGCTTTAGAAGGAAGCTCCTTTCTTCACCAGGTCACTCACAGACAGGTCCTTGTCCACTGTGGAAGAGACCCTTGCCTTCCGAGGTCTGCTCTATCACACACTGCAAGGTCATCTTGGCAGCCTCCTCGTGCCCTTTTGCTCATGTCACGTAGCTCTTTGGAGCCTATGTAATTGCCCATTTGTTATTTTGATTTGTATCATAAATCTTCAAAACCTGTTTGAAGAGCTCCTCAGGGTTGCTCCTCGGCTGACCACAACCAGGAATAGCAACTGTGACTCCAGCCTGACCAGTGTGTGCTCCTTTTTACAGGATGCAGTTTTTCTTGATGGAAAATCAGCACGACGCACGATTGTCTATCGAGTCAATCTAAGACTCTGCCCCTTGGGCTGTAGAAAAACTCCAAATGGAGAACAGGTGTCCAAAAAAGGGCAATAAACCAGGGAAAGAAGGGAGGATGGACTCAAACAAACCAGCTACTCAAAAGCACAAGCCTACAAAACGCTTGCTGAGAACTTTTTAAATACCAGTCGCTTGGGAAGGACCGTAACCCTCAATTGCTCCTTGGTTACCAGTTGCAGCAGATGCTAATAGTCAGGGCTGCATCAAAGATGATGGGAAAGAGGAATTTGAGTAATTCCTTCCTTTATCCCGCTGACGTTAAGAACAGAGAGAAAAGCTAAAGCATCTACGTCTGAAGAAAAACACTCAGACCTCCCCTAGACACCACAAACCAGATTTCCTTTGCACATTTCTCTGGCTTGGCCTTATCTTGCGATCGAACACTACAGCCTTTCGTTCTCATCAACTTCTGCAACGCAGTTGGGCTTTTCCCGTGCAGAAATGTGCAGAAGGCACAGAACATGAGGTAAACAAACACGGAAAAAGGACAAAAATGCAAAAAAGCCAAGCAAGCCGCAGGATGGGGCAGGTAGGCTGTGGTGCTAGAGAGGAGCTGCACGGCTCAGACGGTCACTCAGAAATGAATTCAGCTACTCCGCTACTGCTCAGTGTTTGCGCCCAGCCCGCTATTAGCACGGCGAATGAAACCAAACCGAGTTCTTACTTCAATCAACACAAACGAGCGCACGGACCGTTTTGCAGAGGGCCACCCAAACGCGCGCCACCCTGGACTCCGCGAGACGCCAGGTGCTCCGGCGGCGCCTGGCGCGCGCCAAGCCGGGCCGCGCGGCGCCCGCCCGCCCCGTACCTCGTTGCCCAGCAGTGCCGAGACGCAGGCCTCCGAGGCGTCGCAGATGGCCGTCAGGTCGTGGCCTCCTTCCAGCGCCAGCACGACGCGACCTCCGGCCAGGCCCATCAGCTGCTTCGTCAGGTAGCCGAAGCCTGCAAGCGGGGACAGGAAACGTGGGAAGGGAAAGGCCAGCGGTGGTCACGAGGCTCGGGCTCCTGGCGCCGGATCAAAGCGGCGCGGGGAGGAATTACATCATATTAAAGAAACCACAAGGGATCCAAAAGGACGGGGCGCGTAATGGAAGCCAGGTTGGGTATTTTCATACGTTCGCCTCAGGATCCCCACTCTCCGCTCGCCCTTTGGACGGGCTCAAACAGTCCTCGCTCCATCCAGCGTCCCATCCGAGGCATCGGCATGCTCCCTACTGCCCCTCACTGCTTGGAATTAAATACAGTAGCAAATTCCGGCTTCGGAGGAAGGGAAGGGGACGGCGGGAGGCTGCCTTCTGCCATTATTTCGGAGACGTGGGAAGCAAGGAAGCCACGCAGGAGGGCAGGAGGCACGGCAGGGGGAAGGTGGAAAACCGGGGAGGGGAAGAGGTTAAGGGGAAATAAGTAAAATTGTTGCCGGTGCTTTTAGCTGTGATAGCAGCATTGCAGTGCCCCAGAGATATTTGACGTCTAGTTCTTAACAGACGGTTCTTGCCGTACATAATACGCTGTAAAAATTCCTGGGGCACCCGGGGACTTTGATCATATGACACACAATACATTTCTACCCTTTAAACAAAACAGAACCAAGCTGCGGGGATTTAAAAACACGTCCTAGAGCCAACCCACCCCCTCAAAAAAAACAAAAGAAAAAAATAGAAAAAAAATCCAAACTAGGAGACTGCAGTGCATTTACACCCTTCTTCCAAATTCCCTGGCTTTTCATTTTGCACAGAGTCCTCCAAGCGCCTTTGCAAATTGGTAAATTAGCAGCCAGATAAACGATTCGTGACTACATAACACTACACCCAACCTCTCCTTTCATGTGGGCAGCAACGCATGGGAGATTCAACAAGCAATTCTCATCACAGAGTGTTTCTGGATGTCTTAAACAACATGTCTCTTGTAGATCTATTCCACTTTCATTCTTCTATAACGTTTATAGGTTCAGCTACCTCATGAGGTTCTGAAGTCCACCGTAGAGAGCGTTTCCTGATGGAAACAAATTCTTCTGCTTTTGCAAGGAAAAAGTCTGTCTTTTCAATCGGCCAGAATGGAATAATGCCAGCTAAAGCCATCCTCACCACGGTGGGCGGGGGAACCTTCCGCCCGTCCTCTGTGCAGGGCAAAACGTCAAGGATCCAAAGCAAAAACATGTTCTTGGGAGCCCATAAAAGGGGGGAAACAAAACGTAGAGCAGCAGATATCTGCTAGAGTTTTCTGTTTACATCTGGCATTTCCTCTTTCTTTAATTTTTGCATTCAAATGTGATTTTTTTGCCTTATTTTAGGGGTTACCTTCTACAAAGACTCTGCTACAAAAGGCTTACTTTCTCCATACTTTCCCATAACTTACTTTCTCCAAAGGAGAAGCACACAATGCTTCAAGACAAGAAAGGCTTCAGCCAAACCAAAGAGCAATGCCCAAGTGCATGGAAATGCACAGAAAAATTCTAAAATTAAAGAGTTGGTGACAGATTCTAAAGAAACAAAAAGTGAAAATACTCTACAGAAGCCCTAAAGACACCAATTTACATCAATGCAGGAATCTTGCTATTGTAAAGCCAGAACTTACATTTTGCTGAGAGATTATATCCTCCAAGAGGTGTAGGATGGCCCTCCACTGCATCAAAACCAGATGACACCAGCACAACATCTGGGGCAAATTCATTGGCAATGGGCATCACAACCGTCCTGCAACAAAAAAATTAACAACGGAACATCCATTACTTCGGCTCTTGAATGAATACAGGAAAATTTAAACCTGGAGCAAACCTAAACCTCTAAACCTTGAGCAAACTCTTCTAAAATCTGCTGTTTTTCTTCCACTGGCATAAAACCCATTTCCTCTTTCCTTAGAGGATGAGCTATCACGTTATTTTTTTGGTGAGGTCCGTTATTTCCATCACTAACAGCCTGATGTTTGGACAAGGGTAACGACTTGCCGCACACTGTGGTTTCTGTTTGAGGTGACATCTTGCTTCACAGACCCGGTCAGCCAGAGCAGAGAGAGCAGGAAGGGAAAGGTGCAGACTGCAAAGCCACCTGCAAGACCAGCCAAATAAGGACCTCAAGGTCCATAAAAGGACCTTATCGCCCAGCTGCAGGTCTTTCTAAGTAGCTGTAAAGGCACTTATTCTTTCCACGCCGCACTTAACCATAATTAATGGCTGAGGAGGTTGCAGTGAGCGTGGGCACGCCCCGGCACATGGCAGTGCAATGCTTAGTCTCCATTTATTTGCCACTCAGGAAATGCCTGCTTACACCAAATGAACTTCAAAATGCAAATAATCCACCCAAATATACCTTACAGAATGCTCTTCCCTGTCCCTCTTGCTTCCTCTGTCCTTTAAAAACAGACTGAATACCTTAGCACTGGCAAACTAATGCCTGTTAAGGTTGGCATTTCAACGAAATTAAGAGGTCAATTCCTCTGATTTCTCGGCAAAAGGCATTTTCACATTGTTTTATCTCTTCAAAGATCTACACGAGGTTGCAAAGCATCCCTAACCTTAGCATCCAGCTAAGCAAAAATAAAGAAGTTCAGCAGTGAGCAAGCAATTGTTTCTTCATCTACCACAAACAGCGTGCAACTGAAATTACAGCAATGAAAAATCTCAAAGGATCAGAGTTTCCTAATGAACACGATACAGATGCACACAATTCCTCCTGATTAACAAAGCCTGCAGCAATCCCTCTGGGATGACTACCTTCTTTTACATGCACGTTATGCTGGGGCACAGGCATTCAGGGGTTTGAAAGTTGTTTGGAGTCCTTACAGTGAGACAGGAACAACTGCAGGCAATGGCAGAACAGCAAGGAGATACCTTGTGTTCAAAGTCTCCAATTTCAAGCCCTTTATGCAAAACAGTATTTCCCAAATTATGTTGTGGTTCTCTGAAAAATGCACTGAACTTTTTTTAGATGCATCTCTGCTGCTGCTATAAGATCAGGAAAATCTCAGCAACATCATGCCCTTTCTGCAAATGAGTATTCCCTTTTTCCCTACCCAAGGAGCAGCTACTGGCAAGGATAACTTTCCAAAGCATGAACTGAAGCAGCATCTAACCCATCAAACAGCCTCCATGGGTACAGCTGAACACACCTCCTATGCTCTAGTCTAAGCAGATGTAGATGGCAAGGCACGTCAGCTCAACACCAGCCTAACTCGGCCAACACCAGGCAGCCCAGAAGTCTTACAACCTCATTTTTACTGGCAACAGGCCACAGTAGTCTAACAGCTTCCTGCCTTCTTCCTGCTGATCAGTTTGCAGGACACACAGCCACGTAAACAAGTGCAGAAGGCACAATCTTATTTTCTTCTTCAAAATCTGTTTAGTAAAACCCACAGGCATTTCAAGTGGAAACCACCTCATTCACAGTGGACTTCAGCAGCCGTTTTGAAGCAAGCGCACGTGGCAAAGGGCTGCCTTTCCCCCCCTGCACTTTGAAGTACTGCTGAGCTACTTAATTTCTAACCAGAGCAAAACTGCTAAAATCATCAGATTTTTTCCAGACAAGGTTATGATGCTATGGGAGTTGCTTAGTACACCAGCTGCCGTGTGGCATCGCCCTAATCCACGTCACAGAGCAAACCAAAATCAGCACCCCGGAGTAGTGCGCGCTGGCTGCCAGTGCTGAACGACCAGTACAACCACTAAGCAGTCTGCCTATCTGTACACACATATACATATATATATTTTTTGCCACAGAGCAGCTCCTCGGGCTAACGCCCAGATGCTAATGTACCCATAGTACAAAGTGGCTGCTTGGTAAAAAGAGATCAATCATTCCTTAGCAGAAGTTGGAAGAAGCTGGAGTATCTTTTGAGTAATCTCCAATACATAAAGAGTGACTGCACAGCAGCAAATGGCTACTCCTGCATGCATCTTCCTATCCAAGCAATTATCTATAGTGCCCATTAGAATAAGTTTTGGAATGATCATCTAATCCCCCTCCAAATTTAAGAAACGTGAGGTGCACGTTTCCTGGGTCTCCTGTCCAAAAGGGCCAGATGCAGGATGGGCAGCCTCCCTGTCCCCACAAAATACTGTACAGAGTCTCTGCCCCTTCATGTTTCAGTCTGGAGTACCCAGGAGTCAGACGAAATTCAGAGGAAACACAGAAGATCACATCATGTCCAACCAAATAAGCCAACGATGCTTTCTAGTACACCTACTGTTAGAAATTATTAAGAAGTCAAAGGCAGACGTGAACCCTTTCCCTCGTTTGTGACTCATATCCAATCTCTCTGCTCCTTCTTGTGAATTTCTCCAATCTGCCACATTAAAGTCAAATCCCCATAAGAAAACACTAATTAAATTGCAATGGATACTACGAATTTGCCCTGATCATCATACTGTAAGAAAAGAGAGTCCCAAATTGAAATCATTGTCAAGAAGGTAACCACAATTCTTTGGAAGTGGGTCCTTCAACTCATGGCTAGGGGAACTACAAAGTTACTGACCAAGGAATTAAAAGTTTTACAGCACTGAATATTATTTTGAGCTATGTTGATTTATTAAAATACAAGTGCCCGTTATACCTTGAAGCTTCCCAAGCTTCTGGGATGGTTGCTCTATTTCCTTAAAATAAATCACATCCTTTCAGTTTCTTAAAATACAGCTAGGCTGAACTGACACATTAGTTAATACTGACACCTATAAACAGTAGAAACTACTGACTATATTGTTCAATCATTTGGGGGAAAATGAACATATATATGTTTTCTAGAAGAATCCATATCTTTTTGTCTACTGCTAGCCAATCTGCCAACTAAAATGCTTAATAAATGCCAGGCCAATTAAAGTTAAACTTTTTTCGCTGCTGAATGCTCAGTTTTAGTAAGTTAAAATGAAGTATAAAAGACTGAGCACTTTTTTTTTTTTTTTTTTTTTAAAGCCCTTTTCCCCGTGTTTCCCATATGTTATAAAAACATTACCCACTCCTCCTAAGGCTAATCAGGCTCCTGAAGACTCTACTCTGCTTCTCGAAAGAGTCGCCTCCACGGTCATTTCCTATGTCAAACCCGATTAGGAACTTGGGTACAAAATAAGCATCAGAGAGCATGAAATCCCAAATGCAGAGATGACGACCCTGGGCGGAACACAGTCAGCTGCCCCCCTCTCTCTCCCTTACTTTTGAAATGTTTTCTGGATGGAAGGGAAACAACAACCTTCCTCCCTGCTCCCAATTCAGCTTCCCAACTCGTTTTCCGCTCTCTACAATCTGCCTGAAAAATTCAGGGGGAGGAGAGGAGGAAGGCACTTTCAAATGACAGTCCTGGCTTCCCTTCAATTTTAGAAGTTTTAAATATTGTTGGATAGGGTAGGAAAAAAAAATTGAATGAAAGCATACAACCCCTAGAATCACTAGGAATAACTGCATAAAATTTGGAGGAAAACCCAGGTGCATAAAGCAATTTAATTTCCATTCTGTTGTTGCTGTTCTCCTACAATAAGAAACTTACCACCCTGCTCACCTTTTTCTGCAGCTCTCCAGGCCAGGTTCACGTTTTGCAGTTCTACACAATATTTGAAACCATCACGAGGGTTTACAGAAGCAAACATCATTTCTCCTTGTGCAAGAAGCCAGGAAACAACAGGCTCTGGCACAAAACTAAGTTTTACAGCCGAGTGTTTCTATAACTACAGAATAACAGCAATGGACACCAAGAACGGTCTCATTATTTGGGGACCTTCTAAACGATACGCCAGCCGTCGGAGCCGAGCACATTTCCGTGCAAGCTGCGAAACTGAACTGCCCTCATGCTTTGGTGGTGACTTCAGCCAGGCGCTCAGCGGCACAGTCGGATAAATTACAATATCCTGCCGGCTGGGGCAGGAGTAGCTGCAATTGCAAGAGCACGGAGGAACCATCACCTCAGCAAGATCTCCACATCCTATCCATCTATTCAAATCCTATTCATCCTATACCTCTATTCAGGACAGGGGTGACTCCACCTGCTCCCCACCAAAGATGACAACAGCAGGATCATCCTGACTTCCAAGCAGACCCCAAACCGCCTTTCTGCAGATGGTGATTTTGGCTCTTCAATGACAGTAAGTGGCCGAGTGCAAGGAACAGCAGCTCTGCTTAGCGTTTTTAACCCTTGGCCTTACTTATGAAACAGCTCAGTTATTTATAAATATTAAGAAGTCATGATGTGTTGCCCAACGCATCATTTCAGCATAAACACGGCCAGGCTGATAATCTTAAAAGAAATACTCTGCAGAAGATCTGGTTGTTCGTTCTTTGGAAAGAGTAAAATGTCTCTATTTGAAAAAAGGTTTTCAATACGGGGAAGATAAATTTCACTTGGATTCCTCTATTCACTCATCAGTAGACTAATTTATGAGGCCAATTATCTCTGCTGTTATTTCATTAGAGCACGTGCTTTTATCAAATCCATATAGCAGTTCCTTCTGAGAGAAAGCAAAAAATGAAACACATGCTGCATATTTTTCTTGCAGTGTCCTATGTATCTTCCATAGAAAGATAGCTTTCTTTCCTAAATGCAGACAAGCATACTAAGAGTTAAGTCTTTGAAAAAAAAAAAAAAAAGTATATCAGTATCTTTGCCTAGCTCAAAGGATTTCCACTGATTCCTCTACAGACTTCAAAGCCTCACAGTTTGGCATTTGGACTGGTTTGAATTAAAGCTCCGTTCTCCACTGTGAGTTTCCAAGTTCATGGTGAAAATGCCTCCTGCTTCTGGAGTTCATTATGGCCAATTTTCTTATCTTTGCTTCATCTTAGGTTTGATCCCCGGCAAATGCAACGTGGCATTCGACAGGGTGGAATAACAAGGTGCTGCCTTGAAGGCATGCATTGTCTCATGGGGCTAGCACAAGAAAAGAGGGAAAAAAGAGGATATATGACCCATTCCCTTCACTTTCTAACTCTCGGGGGACTATAAATTGCAAACTTCAAAGCGTTACTTTACATTAAAATCAATAAAAAGATTCAGGCAAAATGTTTCTCAGTGAATCTGGTTAAGATTTAAAAAGGTCGCTTGATAATGCATTATCACGAACAAAACTTGGCGCGAGATTAAAAAAGCGCCCAATTTAACCTGCTGAAGGTGAGCACATCGGGGAGAGCACGGGAGGTGCTACCCATGAGGACGAGGCACCGGCAACTTGCTTCTCATGCCCATGCCAAAGAGGAGCTATGGCCAGCTACAAGACACCTTCCCCATAGCAGCTCTAAGTCCCTGGGCAGAGAGACACCAACACCTACTACAGAGGGGCTGCCCAGGTTCTTACTACATGTGCGTGCTCTTCTCAATAGCTTTCCAGGAGCCTAGAAACTAAATTAATATTTAATGGCAGCTCTGTCGCACTGTTAGGAGCTGCAGGCTCCTTTTAAAGTGAAGAGATCAGTCTTGTTGACTGCTGGGATAAACAGACTTCCACTTTGCACTAGAGCACTTGCTTTCCTGTAGCAGGAATGAAACACCAAGATGAATGGCAGTTATTTGATGATATGTTATTCTAAATTGTCTACACTGTTTGAAGGCTTTAGGATGTATAAGGAAAATACAAAGCTCTTTTTGCTCAGTACAACATAACAATAAAGTCAGCACATAAGTGAATTGGAGAAAATAATGTTCCCGTCCTTGGTTTAAAAGCATGCAATGCTACTTTATGAAGCCAAAACTCCACCTGCATATTTCTTGAATTTGCATCCAGTGTTCTGGCACGTGCACATGTCTCCCTAAATTCATGCAGAGCGTTCATGAGAAGCATGCTAAATCTCACTTGAAAACTGGGAGAAGGACACAAAGTTTGTGGGGGGTAGAACAGGACAAAACCAAGCAAAACCATCACTAACAAGTCCCTCTCACATGTATCCAGCAGATCAGTGAATTTTATTTTTGTTCTCCTTGGAAAAAATATTAGAAAGGAAAGTCTCACACAACTCACTATTGCATTGCTTGAAATTTCCTTCTCTAACCCCAAAAGATTTGTATTTGTTTTATCTTTACATTATGTTGCTTCCACAGTATCTTTTAATATCATCCTCTTCTGGCTCCTTGAAGGTCTTGGAGGAAAATGCATTGCCCCAGGTTTCCAGCGGATCCCAAAGCCACCAGTCACGTGCAGTCACCTATCTGAGCTATTCCCCTGCTGCTCAGCAGGGCATCAGACCTTCGTGCTAGAGCCAGACACTTGCTGCTGGACAAGAACTCTCTTTGCTGCAGAAAAAAAATGCAGCATTGTGGCGTGACGATGGCTTCAAGTACTTTCTGCCAGGCTTATTTCTGGCAGTTTCAAGCTTTTTTTCTTTTTCTTTCTTTTCTTTTTTTTTCTTTTTTTTTTTTTTTTTTTTTTTTTTTTTTTTTTTTTTTTAAAGTTGCCAAAGAAGAGCAGAAATCATGCTCACACAGGGAGGAAAAAAAAACAAAAACCCAGTGTTTTAAATCTGATGAGTTCAAAATTTAAATATGGTTTAAATACATCTGAGCGAGATGGAGAGGATTCACGGACAATGACAAACTCACAATGACTAAGATGTCCAATATCTGTCTGTGCGTGGCCGTAATGATGCCTTACGCCTTGGGCTAGCTGCACGCTGAAGCTTCAGCTCATAACAACTTGTTGAGCTTTTCTGGATCACCCTCTTACCACAGTTTATGGTTTATACACAGAAATATTCTACCACAACGAGGCAGAAAGATTTTTAGCCAATTGCAGAAAAACTTATTCGTATCAGTAGACTTTAAAGTCACACATCAGTCAGGGCTGAGCAGTGAGTGCAAGTCAATTACTGATTTCCCTAATGTCACAGACCCTTTTCGTACAGCCAGAAATACTCTGGTTACCTAATCCAACTTTCAAAGTATGGTACTCTCAGAATAACTGTGGCTCTATGAAAATCTTGTTTCTTAAATTAGTGAGAGAGAAACTCAATATTAAGAGAGATCGCACAGGAAAAAAAAAAATTCAGATGGAGCAAAAAAGATGCCAGAGGAAGTCTTCAATATTACCTGAAAGCAGTTAAGTATTCTGTATCTCCCATGGGTGGATCAAGGCCACCAGTAAAGGCCATGTTAACGTTGAAGCCAACTCCTGCTCCTGTGCCAACCTGGAAAAGGCAAAGGGTACTTTTAATTTGCGCCTAGGAAAACTGCTCATTCTGATGATGCATCTCTCCCAGCTTTCTATTCATCCAGGTGAAGCTCAGTTTTGATTCACCAACTTGGTGGAGTACTTTCTCCTTCCAGAGCACTGCTGTTCCCAAAGTGAGAGCAAAATTAAAGCCCCTCTCCGCTCTTCCGTGCTCTGAACTCAATGGGAGCTTTGGACAGTCCACGTTTGCTAGTTGTCGGAGAAAACAAACAAAAAAACCCCAAACGCACTATTAGTGTGGATCTTGTCCTTCCTTTGCACAAGAGTGTGTTTCATGTGCTACCTCCTCAAATTAATCCCTTTCCTGCTTTATTATATCTTAGTGCTAATAAGTGCATTTTATATGTATTCTACTTCCTGCTGGGGGAAACAAATCCCAGGATTTTCATCAGAGTGAGCACCCCCTCTGCTGGGGAAAAAAATTATTCACAAAAATCAGATTTTTGCTGACCAAGAGGGCATGTGCATGGTGAAGGTCCCCACCCGCACACATTGAGCATCAAGAGCAAATCATGCCAATTCTTTCTTTTTATTCAGGCATAAACAGCAGGCACCCTCCAAACACTATTACAAATGGTAAACAGAGAGTGGATAACACAATCTACCATTCCTGGCAATACTAGGCAATTTTTAACCCATTAGTAGTTTCAAGGGTGGGGAGAAGTGGGTCTCAGAAAAGTCTAAGAGCTCATGTCCTTGGTATATTCCAAAGCAGAGATTAAGACCACTGCAAAGTGCTGCCATTCATCACCACCCTAGTAGTGAAGAAACAGGGTAATGAAGGAGTCTCCTATTACATCTAGGTTTCTGTAGAAAGCTAAATGGAAATGTCAATTTTTGCTGTGTGGGAAACACTGGAAATTCTAGGGGCTTCTAGATTTAATCTGGAGCATATCAGAGCAAATAAAACTCAGCATTTTACCTTTCCCCTCTGATAAACCACATGTGAAGGTCATTAATGGAGCATCTATTTGGAAGGAACCACTTTAACTCAAATTTAAGTCAAAATATGGCTGAAATGAAAATTCTATCTATCAAGGAAGATTTTATGGATTATATGATTCTAATGGTGATCATTTCTACAGTCTGTACTTGCAGCATCCTACATTTTAATTCCCCAGGCCACCTGCCTGGCAGAACTTATTCCCTTGCTCCCATGAAGGAGGAACAATAAACACCACGAGAGCAGCCCGAAGGAAAGGTCCCCATGCGTGCTGAGCTCATGGCAAATGTTTTCTGCCAATACAGTACAGAAAATAGTACTTTTTAAGGAGGTCATCTCACACCATGGATGGCAATGAGCTACTTTAGGGCCCTGGGTAAGGAATGATTGCAAATCTCTGTATTATCTCTACTTAGGGCAAATTGGAGGGGTGTCTTAAGATGGAGCACACTTTCCATGCTGATAGAGTTTTCTTAGCAAAGAATATTTTCAGAAGACAGTATTAAGCTCACCCTGGAATGACAGGGTCTTGGCTAGAGCCTAGCAAGGACGAGACTAAAGTAGAAGTGTCTGTGTGAAGAGCCAAGGAGAAAAAAATGCTTCCACTGTAATGTGCACGGCCTTCCTTTCTGTAGCAGGCTCCGAGGAAACTACCCGTAATTCTTGGGATTTGTCCCATGGCATGAATGACTAGCTAAACATCCACTATCCAGACTGCTAAATGTGAACGCAGCGCTCACTGTAAGCAGTATCGGGCAACATCTCCCTTATCCCCATAAGGAGGAGGTGCTGAGCTCCATGACTGTGTCAGGAGACCCAAGGGCTACGGTACAGAGCTGGTGGCACAGCCGTGGACAACCTGTTCCTCTCTCATCTCACAAAATGTTTGATTCCTGCTTTGCGGAAGGCCTGAGAAGTACATCAAGTCCTGTCCTGCAGGGAAGGAGATGCTGTCCGAGACAGCTGGCAAAGGAGTCCCTTGGAACAGGCTGTCCCATCAGGGACAGTCTAACAACATGAATTCATTTTTGGATTGTTTGCCAAGGGATTTTCCTTTTGCAATGCACACGGCTGTTATAAGACTCAGACAGGAATGCACAGGAACACCCAAACTGGCTTGCTGGGCCCAAGGTTTTTTAGGCCACCTCCATCGCAACCATCAGTGGCTCCTATCAGACAGGGCAACATATTCCGAAGGTAGATGCTACTTGGATCTATGTTCTTACCTCATCGGGAGCACCACTGCCTGGGAAGAAGTTCCCATCATCATAGCGATGTAGTGAAATATAAAGAACATTAGGATCATTGTAGAAAGCTTGCTGAGTACCATTTCCGTGGTGTACATCCTTCAGGAACAGAGATTGTATCGCATGAGGAAGGTTAGTACGTTAGTAACAACGCAGAGTAAAGCCATCAGTTTGGGATGGGGAGGTGTTGTGCTTTCTGGGCTGCTCTGATCTCACTGAAGATCTTATTGCCAATGAGAATAATCTACATTGCACAGCTGGCTTCATGTTATACTTTCCATTTAACAAAACAGGATAAATAGGAGGATAAACACAATCTCAAGCACATATCAAAACTGAAGACGAAATTAACGTTCTTGCTGAGAACGGGATTCCTACACAACCTTGAAGGACAAGAGGAAGGAAGGGCTATGTCAGTTACCCCAGTTTTGGTGTTTTTAAACAGTCTGTAGGGTGAACACTGAAGCCAGGGCCCACAAATTTCTTAGGATGGGTCCATCTGGGTTAAACATCACAAGCTCACAGCGCAGATTCTCTGCTGCATTGCTACTTAGTGCACAAACGAATCATGGGCAAGGGGTATTCAAAATGCCCCTTCTTTCTGACATGAAAAGCAGCCACTGGGAGGTCAGTGAGGGCTGCACTGGCCCAGTGGCCGGGTACTGGGACCACCCAGACAGATGGTCAAGACATGTCAGACACCTTTTCCCTTCCAATGACCAGTCATCACTTCTTGAAAGCAGAGCTGGGATTGATAACAGAGATTAAGCCCCATAATCATGAGGGGGAAAAAAAGCAGCACAACTGGTAATATTATCCATCCTTGCAACTGTGTTGTGGTCTTGTTATGGAAGGCCTTGTTCAGAGTAGCACAAAACTGGATTGCACAAAATTGGATTGCAGAAGTAAAAGCGCAATTAAAATTCTAATTTTGTTCTGAAACCTATGCACTCCCTGAGAAATCTTTTATTAAAAAAAAAAATAAAATCAAAGGCTTTTTGATTTTGACTTACAAAGCCTGGGCTGCCTTTGCAAGAAAACTTAAAAACAACCAACCAAAAAAAAAAACACAACACCAGAAGAACAACTTCCATCCACTTCCTTCATGGGTAAGAATCAATGTTTACTCACCCAGTCCACTATAAGAATTTTGCTAACATTCAGTCTTTGCTGGAGCAACTTGGCTGCAATTGCCACAGAGTTAAAGTAGCAGAAACCCCTGGAGGTGATGAGAGGGAAGAGAAAGAGAGAGAGAAAAAAAAGAGGTGTTAATTGTAGGTTTGCCTTGGTCCCAACACATCTATCATCTGAGACATAACACAGTAGGAAAAAATTCCCACTGCTTTCACTCCCTTTCTTCCCTAAAAGATGCATGTGTGCTCAATTAGGAACGCAAAATAGCCATGCAGCAGCAGGTGCCTTGCGAGCTCTCTGGAAACAGGGAACATGCCAGGCTTTCCAAAGCCCTCTGCAGCACTGCTCCATACAAACTGCCCAATGGACACTTACCAACCTTGCTCTACTTAACCCCTATAACGTGTCCTATAACGTGGCCCCTATAACGTGCCCAACTCCAGCTTGTTTCGTGAAGCCCTCACACTCCTAGACTTTACTGATCCATACTTTAATGCTAGGACACAAAATTATATCTGATGTGCTAACAACATATCCTTGCTTTCCTCACATGAGGAGGAACCTCCATATTTAACCTAA
Organism: Nothocercus julius; assembly: GCA_013398735.1. Lineage (NCBI taxonomy): Eukaryota > Metazoa > Chordata > Aves > Tinamiformes > Tinamidae > Nothocercus > Nothocercus julius. The sequence goes on along the minus strand of VZSV01000050.1, from coordinate 4,524,977 downwards.
GACAATTCAAAAGGGCAAGTAAAAGCACAAGTGCTTTTGTAAAGCAAAATTGTAATGCAGTTCTTACTAAGACATATACCTACCCCAAACCACAAAGCAGGATCTTTCCTTCTTCTAGAGGATTACTAGGAACCTTGAATCTAATATTCAACTGCATAGCAATCAGCAAGAAACAACAAGAATAATCATAGACTCATAGAACGCTTAAGGTTGGAAGGGACCTCTAGAGATCATCTAATAATAAGCTAATTTTAGTTCATAGCTGCAGACCACGTTATAGACTGAAGCAAGTTAATCCAAGTACTTATGCATACTCACATAGGCGTGCTTTCTTCTGCATGGTGACCTGGCGGTCGAACAACAGCAAATCCATTCTACACACAAAAAGAGGAGGAGGAGGAAATGAGACAGAAAGGAACATTTACCTCACAGAGCTGCAAGCAGATTTGCAGCCAGAATTGCCAATTCTCTCTCTCTTTTTTTTTTTTTTTTTTTTTTTTTTTTTTTTTTTTTTTTTTTTGGGGGGGGGGGGGGGTTCCTCATCACAAGACCACAGCAGCGCATGATGTTCTCTTCTTGAAGGAAAAAATATCTATATGAATTTTATGGAAAATGGTTAGTATAGTATTTCCTTCCATTCAGGGAAAAAAAAAGCTTCCTGAATGAGATCACTTAACCAGCAAATTAGCTGCCCAGCTGAAGTCAACAGCAAGACCCTCAGATATCCCTGGAATAATGATTTCACTTGCTGCTCTGGTTTCTTTCTTCTGTTTAATCAGCACGTAAGAACACGCACCAGGAGTCTGCTGTTCACTTGCTGATACCCTCAAAGATTTTTATGACTAGAGCCAGATGGTGCCATTAAAATAAAGCTAACTGGACCTCCTGCACAACACAGCCATGCACCACGTTCTGCAGATTCCTGCGCAGAGCCGGTATCAAAGCTGAGTGTTATTATCATACCAACCTTCAATTCTCCGGTGGCTACTTTGAAAACAAGCTCAATGACACAGCCCACGGCCAGGCGAGCAGCACCAGATGAGTGAACTTCATTCCAAATTGTGTCGCTGTCGACCTAATCGAGACACAAAGAAACCACTTTTAGGAGTAATAAGGCTAACCGCAGGAAGGGAGACTCCCATTTTGCAGGGAGGTCATCCAAACATGTAAAATGCACATGTTCACACAACTCTCTCTCATCCGAACGTGCATCAGCACAGCGGTGCCAACAAGCAGTTGCTACTGCAGTAGTGACAACGCTAATATCACTACCCAGGATCTGTCCAAGCAAGTGGCACTAAAGAGACAATTTTCCATAGCTCTGGGGTGCTGAAGGCTGAAAAGCCATTAGTAGAGGCACAATTTCAGTATCTCAAGCACTGCAAATTTTCAGGTGTCTCCTACCAACATTCTTGAGAGGATGGTATTTCCCTGCAAATGCTGGAGCGAACCGATCCAGGGTGAAATAAAAGAGGTTTAAAAAAAAGAAACATTATAACACTGTTATTAATAAGAAAGATACAATGAAGAATGATGTTTAACAATGGACATTTAAAAACATGCCTGCCCAACTTACTCCTGCCAGATTTATGCTGACAGTGACTTCCCTAGAGAATCGTAAGATAAATTCTGTCTCATTAAAGCTAACAACAGACCTTCAACATCTAGGTGCTAACTACAGACATTTACTTAAATGCCAAATATTTGACAGGCCTAGGATCAATTCCCCTTAGAAAATGTGCAACTAGACAAAAGCAAAGAAAAGGAAAGGCATTCTTGAGCCAGGCTTTGCTTCGTTATTATACAAGATCATGTTCTAATTTAAACAAAAAGTGAGAAGTGTTGGCTTTTACCACATCAATCTCAACAACTGTACAAAAGCAAGATTAGTTTGCAGACACATGATGAAATGCCTGCTCAATTTTAACTACAATTCTGTTGGAAAGTGCAAAAGACGGCAGGGGACAGGGGGATTCCTGAGGGGACTGCTTAGAGGCTGACTTGCTGCTGGGAAAGAGTTGCTTTGGATCTCCTTTACAGGAAGCACCCCGAGCTGCTTGCACGCCGGCATGAAAGCAAAGCTTGCTTTCTCCTTGTCAGTCGTAGCCTTTGCAAAAATCCAGGCTACTCAGCCTGCCCCACGTCAGGAGAGCCTGGCTGACCAAGAACCACCACAGGGGAAGAGCAATACTTGCCCGATGTGAAGGATCGGCAGCTGTTTTTCACGGAGTTCTCCACGCTGAGCATATTTGTGGAAACCATGGGAAAGGGGAAAGAAAGGAACAGATTGTCTCGCCCGGCATCCAGTTTCCTTGCTCAGCTCAAGGTTGATACAAGCAGCTCAGCAGGAGATTGATCCATCTCCTTCATGGCTGCACAAAAGCCAGTGGAGGTAACTCCAGGGCTGTTACCCGCGACAACTTCTGGCAACATCTGCCACGAGGATGGTTTTGAAGTCAGAGTATTCAGAGCCATTCTTGGTCTTGAAAGAAATGCTTCAGGTCACCTGCTGCCAAGAGACTCCCCCTCTCTGTCTTTGTCCTACCACAGCAAGCATCAGGCCCTTGCAGTGGATGCAAAACTACAGAGGACCACCTTTATTTGCCATAAATAAATGATCAGAGAAACCAAAATACAAAAAAAAAAAAAAAAAAAAAAGAGAGAGAGAGAGAAATTCTCATATCATAGGTATGTCTTTATCCAGAGTAGGTAGGTCCAACAGGATCCCCTAAGACATCCTTAGACTTTAGATTCTGCTAGCTTTTCCCACAAGGCATGCAAAAATCACCAAGCATCTTAGCCAAACACTGTTAAGCTAAGGCCCTGTGATGCCTGAAAAAGCCAGGCTCACATTGGCAGCATTTCAAGAAGAACGAGGAGGGCAAGACAGAGTGGTTTTGAAGCGTTATTTTTTCTGCAGAAAGAAATTAAGTTCCTAGAAAAAATATTCCACCTGTAGCTTGAGAGCCAATTCCAAAGACTCTGCCATGCCCTCTGTATTCAGCTGCCCAACAAGAGGAGGATTTGGTCAAGAGATGTCTGTTCTCATCCAAAAGTTCTCCACGGCTCCACCCTGCCCACAAACATCTCCAAGATAAGGATTTAACACCCAACCACCTTCTCCAGAACGGATGTCTGGAGACCACTGGGCCCAAGTCCAAGGCAGCACTTCATCATCTGCTTCACTGTAAGTGTTTGAACAGTCCCACTGAAGTCATCACTGCTTCGCAGCACAGCGGCGTAGACTTTGCCATGCTGGAAAATGTTATTAATGTGGCCCTGAGCTGGACTGCTCTCTGACTCCAAAGCCGCTGCTGTTTAGTGCACAGGCTGCTGTTGACCCCTCCATCATTCTTGAATTCTGAGGTTCATTACAGAGGAGACATTATTTGGCTTTCCCTGCCTGTGATTTCTTTGATGTAGCTGCCATCACGGGAGTTGTTGCTGGGACAGCACATCAGCCTCCCCATCTGGAAGGACTTTACAGAGAGAGGGGAAGCGTATTTCTTGCCTTTTCTTGATCTGACAGTGTATATTTCTCCTTTTGCTCTCTTGAAGTGGATGATACAACAGTGTCAGAGTCATCCAGTCCTCCGTATCTGTTGGGCTGGGAGCGGTTGTCCTGGTCAGCACACTTGTCTTCTTGAGAATGACTTGCTCTTCCCAATAAAGGGGCTGCCGTTTCAGTTACATGAGCTCCCACGAGAGATGAGGAGCTTCAGAAGAGGGGAGATGGAATCCAAAGCCTGTGACCTGCTGCACGGTCTTATCCTCCATAGCACAGATGATTATTGCAAAATGATGAGGAAATGCAGGAAAGGAGGGGTCAGTAGTTTGACATGGGCTCCTTTCTAGGAAGACTGCCTGAGATTTTTTAGGATGAGGCTTGAAAGAGTTTTTCCTTCCATATAAACTTGAAGTCTTTCTTAAAATACATGATGAGGTTCCTACACAGCACCGCACACTGCGCTGCATGCGAACGCAGAACTATTTCAGATTGGAGCGAAGAGGATCTTAAAAGGTTGCATTATCCTAGTCTTCTCTTTAGCTGGAAAGCTCTGCACTTAAAAATAAGGACTGGTAGCAACATGTTCCGCAGTAGCTCCAGACTCTACAAAGCCAAGGAGAACACAGGAATTCTGCTTTCCTCTCTTTATCACCCTAAGATTAGCAGTGCAAGTCATCCCTGCAGCCTGGGAACTCTCTCTACTGAAGTGTGCCTCCTGGTGCTACAAAACACTGATTAATTAACCACATTTTGCTCTCCTAAGACTTTCTAATTAGTTTCTTCTTATTTGTATTCAATGGCAGTCCATTTTACTGTTTCTACTCCATGTTGTGTGCTGCTCACCTGCACAGGTGAGCGCACGCACACGTATATTTTACATATTCTACTCCAGATATTACAATGGGGGGAATAAAAACCCAACTTATTCTGGAAGAGAAAAACATTAATACCAAGATCTGCTGAATGTGCTTAGATAAAAGAAAAGACACATGAAAGAAAACAGAAAAGTTAGAAAATATTTGATATTATAATATCAGGTCTTCAAAGTGTTTGAAGTATTAAGATGCAATATGCTTGGACTATTTTGCAGATCCTCACAGCTCAAAATATTTTCTCTAAAATCTACTTCTGATTATCTTGTATTATGTAATGCCCTGGTGCACGTAAGATATTAAGAAAAGAGCGTGTATTATAGAGAAGTAAAGGTAGTGCCTCTAAGCAAAAATACTGCAGAATGCACTTGCAGATGTTGCTAGAGTAAAGATCAGCAGGAATAAATTACAGTTGTTTAAATCAGAGCTCACATCTGCTGATATAAGTGCTTCTGTGCTTTTTTTTTTTCATTCCCACTAAGATCAGAATGTTTGCAGATGGGAAGAAGTTTGCTAGGGCCAGTTACTACAATGTAAAGGGTTCTCTTATAAAACAAATAAGGGAAAACTTACAAGCGTCCGAGCCCTGCACAGCCAATTTACCCTTATCTCATTGATTTTGCGATACTGTGATCTGTTTTTAAAGAGCAAGGTTGAAAGGTTTCATGCAAACTGATTTGCATTTAACTTTTTCTTTCCTGATTCTTCTACCTCCTCTTTTACCTTCTTTGTCACATTCTCTAGTGAAACTCGTGAAAATTCATATATTCCTCCAAATATTTAAAACAGAATGGGAACATTACTGATAATGCTGCCCCATTTCCATCGAAGGCAACTGAGAGGGCAACGAAGCCAAACAAAGTGTTTGATCTGGACTGCAGGAGCTGGTGAATAAATCACAAACCTAACAGGACAGCGAGGAGGAAAATCAATGCTCTGTAATGTCACCAGGGGACGGCCAGGTGAAAGATGTGATGTAAGAAAGTTACAGAGAAGAAAAAAGGAGAAAAATCGTAGCCACATTCCTTTGGATAGGAGAAGAGTCATTCCCACCTCCTAGGAATAGCTACAGATTTCTTACGCTTCCAAAGACAGTAGAAAGCAGGCTGGAAAGGACCTTGAAAAATGACTGTATGTTCCAAAGGAGATGGTCCGCACTTAACCCATCCCTAGGAAATACAAGTACAAAACACTCCCTTGCTTAGTCTGCTGTAGCCAACCATTCTCTACTGTATACTCGTTCTCCCTACAAATACACAGTTGCTGTGTATATAAACATAAGAAATGCATCCCAAACCCAATGACAAAACAAGAACAAAACAAAATAAGACCAAATAAATAAATCACCTTTACAAAAGATTGGACTATCTCGCTGTTGATCACGAGCCAACTGCTGCTTTTAAAAAAAAATTTCCGCTACTGCGTGGAAATATCCCTGGACTTAGTAAAACACTGCAGAAAAGTTAGCAAATGCTTTATTTACTATTTTCAGGCTTCATGGAGACAACTGATCATAAAGCTAACTGCAAACACTATCTTCAGAATATTACCAGCATATCAATAATAGCAGCACGGCATGATTCCTGCCTTGATTTCAGATTTAATGCAAGACTTCTGGGACTGCGTTAGGCTCAGGCACTGTCTCTACTTGTTACCATTCAGTCTTCATTTGCAAATGATAATTTTTGCTTTGAATGGCATGCCTGACTGCAGGGCAGAGTAAATCCAAACCTTTTAAGCTCTAGCCAAAAATTTGCCATGAATTAGGAGACTGCAGCATATTTACAATACAAAATAAAA
>VZSV01000050.1:4477522-4518737 GCA_013398735.1 Nothocercus julius | reverse complement strand
CGGGATAATTTTCAAAGCAGCGATTTTGCAAAGACTCAGGAAGAAAACAATTTTGTTTCATTTCCATAACAGAATCCAGACCTCTAAATTCAACCTCACGAGCTACAATTATGCATAAGAACGACCACTGTGAGTTTTCAAACACAATGCCTTTTATTGTCTCTTTTCATTCTTTTCCCTTCCTGTTCGCTGAGATTTTCTGTAGTGTCACCCTCCACACAAACTTGTGAGCAGAAAGTCTGATTTGAAAGGAAAACTTTCATCAAACTTTCAAGCTTCAAAATAAATCCCAAACTTTCAATATAAGATAGTTATATATATATTTTTTCAATCTTCTGAGAACAAGCAAATGACAAAAGTCTCCCTTTTTTTTTAATGGGGAATCTGGACAGATGAAAACTCCTGCTCAGCTTTTACATGATGGACAGACAGATATTTTAGTCACCTCTTTCAGAATTCTCATGCAACTGCCTCGAGCCTCAAAAATGAAAAGTCCCAAATACTGAAGACAGCAACTCCTTTGTACTGTGTAACCCGTGAGCAGTTTTATTCTAGGACAAAAGTATAGCCTAGCCACAAATATGGTACCTTACTAGTCACAGGAACTTCCCAAATATTATCCTGCAATATCACTATTTTATTAATACACTTTCCACCTGCACTATTAGGCAAGCAGCTCTGAAGCACAAACCCTGAAGATGAAACACCTACGCAGCGTGGGCAACATGAAAAGCCCGTCTTGCTCCCTGCGTAGCATTTTTTGTCTTCAGCAGTTGCTGTAAAACACAGTAATCTCCAAGCCATTAAACATCGCTGCCTGGGAAATGAGTTTTTGCATCCCAAAAGCCAGAGACAAAAACACGCCTCTGGATGTCGCGCACATTTCAGGACTCCAAAACGGTTTCAAATCTTTCATGCTGCTTTTGAAGAAACACACGTGAGGCTGGCGCTGCAACCCCGCACCCCAGACAGACCGTGTTTATGGGTAACATCTGCTTGCAATTACCCGCTCGATGGAATGCAAAGCAACAATTTTTGTTAGCCATGGGACTCGGAGAACAAACAGGACATTATTTACACATTAAAGCAAGTACTCACCCCGACACCGCCACAAGGAAGCCTGACAAACATTGACGTTAGAGAACCTGCAGGAGGAAAAGAATATATATATTGAAAAATCCATTAAGTCCTAAAAAAAAATTCCAAGTTCCCCAGGTTTGGAACTAATTCTATGGCAATATTGAAGTTTTTCTCAGCAGTTACGGACTTCACTTTCATTACAATGCCCCAAAAGCCACAAATAGCCCAATTATACTTCAGTGAATACATAACATATATTTGCACTTGTTCAAAGCCTTTCACAGCACAAAAGTCCTCTATAAATTCTTTTTTATGTGCTGTTCTGCATTTCAGGCAAGTGCCCTGACTAAATGATTGAGATGCTACCTATAACTGCTAAGCATGTCCTCCGAGCTGAGTATTTTAACCACTTTCAACCGAAGGAGGATTGGAAATCATAAAACAAAACAAACCCCCTAATTATCAGTCCCTTACACATTCACTCCAGGATTCTGGAGCACATTAACTTCATAAAAGAGGAAAACATTAAGAAATAAACCTGGTGCAGCAAGTAGAGAAGTGTTTTGATTGAAAGAGCAAAATCAACACTAAGAACTTGAGAAAAGTGGAGGAAAAGTAACTCTTTTAGTAACTAGCAAGAAAAGCAACATCACTTTCTGTGCCCTTACGCCAGCAATATCATCACACAGACAAAAAACTGCAGAACTGTAAACTGGTGTCAGAAGCCTCGCTGACACATGTTATCCTTCCAAAGCAAAGCACAGTTAATGCCTGGGTATTATCAATCTGAGCACGCTGCCAGATTCACTCTTTGATTGGATCCACAGGAAATTCTCAGATCACCTTGCCTTGCACCTCCTGCCACATCTTTCACTCACAATCCCCCTCTTATTTCAATATTTATCATTCCAATGACAATTTATGTTTGGAAAATGCAAATTAAAAGTGGCCTCATTTGCTGAGGTTTGAATTTGTTCAATAGGTCCCAATGCTTTGCACTGCCAAGGGAGGGATGGATTTGTTCTTTTCACCCCGAGTTTCAACCCAAAGGGTTGTGCAACCTGTGCTGAAAACCACCACCTTCAAGCCCATCTGGTAAAACCTCACGAACGCAAATCTTTGTAATGCTCAGGTTCCTCTGGGAAAGACAACTTTGATATTGATGGCAGACTTCTATAGCAGCAAGCAGCTTCTCTCACTTCAGCGGCGAGCAGGCACCCTTTGCATAAAGCCTTAGACTCAAAAAGAAGGATTTATGGGACCAGAGGGATTATATAACATATTCTTCAGAAGAATATCTATTTCAGAAGTGTGAGTATTCAGCTGGGCCATGGTATCTGAGCGAATCAACACCTGCTTACGGTGCTGAGAAATCTGAGCTATTTGCTTCCTTCCTGCCTCTTCTTCAAGACCTGCCAAGACGAAGGGACATCCCTGTTACCACTTACAGCAGCTTAAAATGTAATAACCCCTGTTTTCATTCCATGGCTTGACAATTCCTTTTAGGGTGAAATTTTTCATGTTTTTTTTTTTTTGCACCTAGATCTATCGAAAGAAAAGAGTTTACAGAGATAGTTATTGCATTTCAAGCAGATGACTATGAAGACACTCAGCTCTCACAAACATACGTCTAAGTGTGTGAGCCTCAGACTTCAAACCTTCTATGAAATTAGCCTGCTGGCATGTTTAAAAGCATCCCGTAAAGCTGTTTTAAACATTTAAGATCTTTTTAAACCCTCAAAATGAGTAGATGGCTCACTCCCCCATCCACACGAATAGCCAAGCTAAGTTTTTTTTCAGGGAGGTTTTCCCAGCAATTAAGAGCTGCTGGAGAACGCTGCCTACTGGAGATCCCAGGGACTCCACCTCTTGTCTGTGGCTGCAGCCTTGGAAAGCAAATGTTTAAAAAAATAGTTGCTAGACTGCATTTTGTGTCCTCACTGGAGCCCCAGGTATATTCTCAGCCTAGATCTAGTCTAGACATCGGGAAATATGTGAACCTCCAAACCCATTTGTCAGGAATGTTGTTTCTCGACAACTGCACCTTCTTTACAAATTACACCTAAAGAAGCAACTTTTTGTAATTGAATACCCTCATATATTAGAATTATTTTTCTTCACTAGAAGAATAAACTTAATCCCTACAGGTATTTTAAAATGAGCTATTCAAAGGTATGTGAAGACACAGGAAAACTAGCCAGCTCATGAAAGGTAAAGCAAGAGCTTCTCTTTGCTCAGATTCTCTGTACTAAATAGCAGGAATGGTTCAGCGAAACCGGGCAACCCCAAATCCAATACTCATCAAATAAAATTCTTGTTTCCCCAAATATATAGCTGGAGCCACTGATACAAAGGGAACATGGGAATGGGGAAGATCTGACACCTGAATGCATAGGAAACACTCAGCACTATCACAGACGACCGTTGTCTGGCCTAGCCTGGTAAAGCCAAGGAATCAAAAATGCTAGAGGACAACCCAGATCACATCATGGGCAATATGATCCACTCAGGATGCTCAAGACAAACTCTTGATCTTCGGTGCTATTTCCTTAGTCCCAGAAATCTGCAACAAAATCCATCAGTGTGGAGGTGGTGCACCTGCAAAAGAGCTGGAGACTTCTCTGCACTGCCAGACAAGCCTTATGCAAAGGCACAGAGTTTTACAGTACCAAGGACATGATGTCATCAGCTATTTAAAGTGCACATATTAATTGTGAGATCACTCAAAGGTGTCTACCTCTCATTTCTCTAGGTTTTAAAGAGGTGGTAACTTCACCATAAATACAGTGCTAATTACATGTTTAAACAACTGGCTAATAGCTTTCCTCTTTGGGGATCTAATGTACATACTAACTGTGTTGCAAATTCTTTCCAGCTCTTTTGCTGGGACTACTGCAACATGCAAACCATCAAGTTAATCCTCTTTTTATATCATGTGAAGTGAAGCTAATCCCAACATAAACTTTCTCAACTTCTAGATTCCAGAATCTGTCTTGTTCCTGACATCCACATGAGAACTTCCATGAACTGCCCCTCCAATCAATCACCTACTGCTGCTAAAAGGCAAAAAATGAAGGGGGAAGAAAGTGTTGCCATGCATAAATTTCAGGGAGCTGCTAAAATTCACGTGACTTGATTGCTACGGGTGCAGTTGGTTTTCTGAACAACTTTCCTCTTGACCATTTGCAAGGATACCCTAAGGCAGATGCAGACCTGTTTCAGTCAGATCCAGGCCCCAAGCTCACACTGAAATTCAGCAAATGTAGGGTTGCCTAACAGGCCTGTGCATCTTACTTGCAGATTACATACACGGACCTGACAGCGATTTGTTGATGTCTAGGAAGTTGGTTGGTGCTACAGCTCCATGTCTTTAGGAGGGTAATTCCGAGGAATGGATAACTGTCAAGCGTGCAGAGTAGAACATCCAAAGATAAAAATAGGTATCAAATTATCTCTCCTCATCAGAGAGGGTCTTTTCAGGTTCTGAAGCCACTAAGGAAAAGCAATTTTAGACATTCAACATTCAGGGATCCCCCTTAAGAATGGGACATGCATCTTGTACTACTCTCAGGCAGGGATTTAAAGTAGGTGGGATGGGTCTTCTTGAGACCTAAGTTGAGTACAGAGGGAGCCCACCTTTCTGAGAGGTGACCCCAAGAACTTGCCAGCGCGGGTGATGTGGCAGCACTGCAAATATCTGAGGTCTGGAAGCGACCCCTTCCTACAGTGAACTGTACCTAGAAGTTTCTTGCTGTCCAGTTTCTGCCTGTTCAGAGGGTTTGTGCCGTAGAGCAGTGTATGGGCTTCCGAGTGAACCGTCTGCAGCTCTTCTAGGGTCGCTTTTCTTCCACGGATGCACTGGAAGAGGAAAGGAAAGTGGCAATGAAATCACTAATTGCCATGCACAGCCCTCTTCTCCCTGTGGCCAGAAGGAAATCCCACTCTAAGCATATTCAGTAAAGCTCTGCTTAAGCCACATTACAGGGCTTTTCTTTTTCCCATAGCAAATCATAAAGACAGTGAGAAAAAAAAAAAAAAAAAAAGCATTCTCTTGTGAAAAATTCATCTTCAGACGGAGAGATTTTGCTTTAATCCCTTATTCAAAATATTAGCTTGACATATAAAGTCATCCTTGGACCTCTGGATGTTTATTTTAAACATATTTACCTCTGAACGTTCACTACATTACACAGGGACTACTTGACTATTTAGGACTTCGGTTGTAAACCATTAGAAAGAGCCTCAATGAAAACACAGCCGTCCAAACCCACACGCGCTTCCCCATGGCAATTAAGCTAACCTCAAAAATCCTCCCGAAAACGTCACTCTCCTAAACCAAACCTTCTAGCAACGGAGGGTCCTTTGAAAGCTTTCTACTCTCCGACTGATCTTGGAACCCCTGCATCCTTAAACCCTTTGCTTTCGTTACCTTGTGATGCAATGCGAAATACCGCAGCAAACTGTACTGCAACAACTCCCCCCTGCTCTTGCTGCCAGTCGAAGCCGAGAAGGGCAACGTGCTCAAGACAAAGTCCTGGCTCTGCTGAAGCCAGGACTTACAGTGATGCCTCTACAAAGTCAGGGGGATCCCAGCTTCGCTTGCAAATTAGAGACCTTTTCTTGTTTTTCTCCCAGTGGCCCACCTTATCTGGGGGCTTAACTCGCACATCCGAAAGAGGGTCCTGCATCAGAGCCAACACATGAGCACATGCCACTGCAATGTGTTTAAAGGTGCATGGGAATCCGCTTCATTGAAATTATCTGTCCTGGAAAGTGGTAGAAAATCCGAGCCCTGCCAGAGCGCTTAGGCATCCGCTGCTCATAATTCTGCTTTTCTATCCTCCAGCCCCGCTTTTCTTTCCTACACGCTCTGCTCCACCAGCGAACACTTCCTGAGGTTAAGGAGGATGCAAAAACCCGCCAGCCCATTAGAGATGCAATCATCACAGAAATGCTAGACCCAGAAGGGACAGAAATATTTTGGCAAATTCCCCCTGAACGTTTCTCCTGTCTTCCTTTTTCGTTCTCAGGAAGTCTGTCTCTGTTACCTCTTTTTACATACAAAAATAGCATTTTGTATTTCTTGGCACTACGGGAACGGGCAAAGGGAAGGGCGGCCCTTTCCAATAACCCTCCAGGTCCTCCATGACCATAAGCAAATTCAGCTCTGCTGGCCTCAGAAGATCTGCCCCCATTTCAGGCAGCTGCCCGACAGACAGAGCCAAGCTCTGTGCTCACCAGGAGGGCACGAATGGCACTGGTCCTTCTACACCATGTCCTTGATTGAAGGGAAGCTACAGATGTTTGGAGAAATTGCAGAAGAAGGTTGAGGAATGACATTTTAATAGGAGGATACAAATCTTGGGACACCAGCAGCCAGGGCTTGTCCCAACTGTAGCCCTGCCCCGAGGCACAAAAAGCCACAAAAATTTCTTGTTTTCACAAGAAGCATCTCAGCACCGGCCACCAAAGCTCTTTGGAGCAGAGCAGCAGCGCTCGGAGACCTCCCGGCTCGGCCGGGCCAGAGCAGGGAGCGATGCCGCGCTCCGAGCGGCCCCAACGGGACAGGCCGGCCCTGCGGCCGCTTTTCACGTCCTCCTTCCGCAGCTGCAACTAACCCCGGGGCTGCGAGGGTTGCTCCTTCCAGTGACTGCCGCTTTCTGTTTTGGGGGGAAAGAGTTTTTTTTTTTTTTAAGATTGCCTCAATTAGCATAATTGTTGCTTTTAAGTTCAGGGCATATACTGGAGTAATTGCCGTGTTTTATACCGCTAACTTAATTAAACAAGCAACGTTCGAAACCGCAAGCTGTCATTGCATTTGGACAACTGCTTTCACTCAAAAGGGTTGTCAAACTTGTGCAAGTCTGGCAAACTTTTGCCTATCTCACTGCAAACCCGGTATATATTTTCCCTGCAGCTGGATATTAAATGCTCTTTGGACAACTTCTGCAAACACATATCTTCTTCACTGCTGAAAAATAGGGTAACTGGAGGCTAACATTGTGTTTTTTTCCTGTTCTAAAAACATTCTTGCCCCTTTCATATTGTTTCTGTCACATTCAGGAGAAGCGATGGTAACCCAGCATTTGTCAGGTCGCAGAAGAGTCTCTCTGTTGCCTGAGTTTATTCCTGAAATTTCAGAGCTTTTTTTTTTTTTTTTTTTGTGCATGCATGTACAATAAAATATTTACCTGCTAGTCCATTTCTGGCTGGGGGCATGTGTACAACAGAAGCAAAGAGTGAAAGCTTCCAGTTTGCAGACAGCCTCAGAACTGTTTGCACTTGCACGGAAAGCAGAACTGCATTTTAGTGCAGCAGGCATTGCTTGCATTGCCGCTGCCCAGCAGCAGAAAGAGTTGCTCTGCTCTTCCTGCACGACTCTAATCCCACCCAGCATGTAAATATACTAGGTACCCTGAGGGGCACTGTGTTTTTATCAGTGTCCAGCCAAATGACAGAACTGAACTACACACACGGACTGCAGCAATTGGACTCTTAAGGAAGCAAAGTGAAACACGAGGCTAAGGAAACACTGAAGCTTAAACTGTCCTTTTGCAAATAATAAATGCATTAACTCTGTAATGACACACCATTTTCACACCAGACCACACTGAGCTTACTTAAGCAGCATCTAATATCTGAGGCATAGGATAATACACCTGAAAAATACATTGGTCAGCACGCCAAAAATGCTCCAAAAATAACCTAGGATAAAGCAGGGGCTCAGCAAAAAATAAAATATACACACCAGCAAAAATTCTGATTTCTGTCTTCCAGGTGTTGCTGCTGACTTGCTGCAGTCACAGCAGAGCTACTGTTAACTCTTCAGACATCCGCCTCTGGAGAAGCGGGTCAAGGTTGTGCCCAGCAAGGCCAGGAGAAAAGTTACGATAACGAAGAAAAAAATTAGCTCAGATCCGGACACGAGAGGGAAAAAATCAGCGATGAAGAACAGGAAAAACGACTGGGCATCAGCAGAGCACCTGACCATCCCAAAAGGGCAGGACGCCCGTCGAAGAGGGAAACGCAGGAGCTGAGGCACAAAAGCTGACGTTATGTATTTAGGGACATCAGAAAGAGGAAGAGCCGGAGACACGGCTGAATTTCACTGCCATTCAGAGGGGAAACAGGTAGAAACGAGGAGAATGTCAAAACAGCCCCAAGAGATGTCACGAGAGAAACTTAAAATACCGAGATAAGGAAACAATTCCTATTGCAACAAAACAGCCACTGCTTGGAATCAGACACTGAAGAACTTCACACACTGGAGAAGACCATCTCTGACCTAAGTGCAGCAGATGCAGGAGGCAACTGGCATTCTGCCATTACGGCTTCTCCTGGAGCTGCGACAGTAACAGGCGGTTTGGGTTTCGTCAGCATAAACCCAGAATACAATTTAATGGGTCTTTGCAGCCACAAACAGGTTTAAAACTCTTCCTGCCTCTCTTCCGTGATAAATAAGCCTATATAACAGGAGAACTTCAGCTAATGTCAATGCTGCCACCACGTGGAAAGATTTTCTCATTGCTCAGAAAGTATTTTGAGGCAGCCTCTGGTGCAGCTCACACGTATTTGTATAATTCTGTCTCCCTAGATGCCCCAAGAATCAAGGAACAAATACTACCAATTTATCATTACTATCATTAACACTGCTATTGGTTATTAGTAACTATTAATGCTTATTATTAATCACTCATCATCTGCTTATTTTAGTACCTAAGCTTTTCTTTTGCTTTGCTCTTAGAACATACACATCCAACAAAATTAATGTAATCTGTTTTGATGACAAAGTGCTTAGTGACACCCTCCAACCCTCATTCTTTCTACAATAGCCTCATTTTAGCTGACTACTACTTAAGAAGGGTATTAGATTAAAAAAAGAAAAAAAACTGCTGTTACGAAACAACAGAAATACAAACTTGTTGATTGGCATCTTCTCCTGTTATGACTGAAAGAGAAAAGCTATAAAAGCTGAAAAGTGGAGCACAGTATAAACAAGCTGACATGTCCCGGTAGCAACGGAGCAGTGCAAAAGGCAGGGTCGGAAGACACATTCACTTCCAAACGCAGATCCAGGCTCGGAAAAACGCAGGAGAACTGCCTCCGCACAGCTGCTTTTTTCCTCCCCCCCCCATCCTGGAAAAAAACTTCCTTGCCCTCCTTGCCGGCGTCCCCGTTACCTCGCACTTGCCGCGGAGACCCGTCTCCTGGAGCCGGGACCAGATGCTCTGGATTCGCCCCGCGTGTTCCGGGTGGCTGTTCGTGTTTCCACAGGTGCACTGATGTTTCAGCATCAAGGTGTCGTACACGAGGCCTGCAGCAGAGGGTACAGAATTGCTCACAGGGAATAGCGACCATTTTGACACATACAGAGAGGGAAAAATTAAAAAAAAATAAATGAAAAAATCAAGTTTTAACTACAGCGCTCTCTATTCAACAGAGCACTTGCAGACACAGGTAAGGGGAATTTTACCAGGAGCCACAGACCTATAGCAATTTTGAAATCCTACAAACCATAGACACAGCTTCTCTGAAACACAACCAAACCCGTGACGGTTCCTCCTGCTAGAAATCCTCAAAAACAACAGGGAAATTAGTCACCAGCATCACTGAAGCTATGAGGGTGGCAGAAGGAGGTGACAAACGAAAGCCTAAGTATGAGACATGTTGAGTGTAAATAAGTGATCTGAAAAGAGATGGACAGTTACAACTTTTCCATTTCCACAAATGCTGCTAAAGTGATTCTCAGGCTTTGGATTAAAAAACAAATGCAATAGGTCACTAGAAGGCACCCTGTTTCATAGAATAGTCCATGCTGAAGCATCAGCATGGACTATTGATCACGTCAGCAGTATTTTACAATATACTAATTAAGACTATTAGCAGAGGCTTGGGAATAATTATTCAGCACCATCCATGGGTACTGAGTAGTGTCGCTTTGCTTCAACATGTGAGCCAGGCAGCTCCATCCTCCATCATTCCCAAGTATTTACGGCATGACAACAGGGTAGGAGACTTCAGGTCCTGTTCCAGAGTTGCCCGGGTATATTTTTGGAGACAGAGTTAGTATTTTTGTAGCCAATAACCTCCTGTACACAACTGGCAGCTTCTGCACAGCTATGCAGTCTTAGTGACAAAACACTAGAGCAAGAGAGATGAAGTAAAACTCTTAATTTTAGTCTTCCCTTCAGCCAAAAGCTCCTAGGAATAGCACAAATTGGGAGGCAGTACAAAGGGAAAAAAAAACGGTTTCTGGTGAGAAATGTCTGCCTGGGAACACAGAACAAAGCTGCCCATCAAAGGTCCTGAAGAGAAGCCAATGCTTTGGCATTAGGAGAGCATGTCCCTGAGAAGATACAGGGGCACAGAGCCTGGAGTCGAGCTCCGTGCTGCCGCACGCACCCACGCCGGCCGCTCCGACGCGAGCTGCAATCACACCTTTTTGCCTGCACGTTGGCACGTTCTCCCATCCCCAAATTTGGCTTTTTCCCCGCATGGCAAACTCCTGCACTGGCACTTGCAGCTGTTCAGCCTTAGGGGAGGTAGCTGACAACTCCTCACTTTGCTGTAGGTGAGTGTAAAGGGAGAAGAAAAACCCACACTGAGTTCTCAGAAGAGAGCAGAGCCCCGGTTAATGGACTGGGTTAGCCAAGGTTCAGTTAAATAAGATTGCATTACAAAGCTCTGCAAAGGTCGCCCAGGTTTGGTTCCCAGCACACTTTATGAGAAGCTGACAGGCAGAATCAAGCATTACAAACACCATCTGAGAAGCAGGAGTTCAAGGGTAGAAGAAACTGCCCAAGAAAACTCCCCTAGAATTTCCACTCGTGCTCTTCTAAGTTCAAGCACTCTTAAATCAGTGCAGAGTCTGCCTTTTTCTTTGCTCATGCCTGTTTTCATGAACTCTCAATTTTCAACAAAACCAAGAGATAAATCATGCATTAGGCAGCTGCTAATCAGTCTGGGTGCAATCCTGGCTCTTTCTGTTAAACGGCCTCAACGCACCCTCGAGGACTGCACCCTTGAAGGGCATTAGTGTCTCGACGTGGCGGAGTGCCTGTCCAGCAGCACGGCACCAACACACGCTCTACTCTTACCACTGCTCAGCTCTTTTAAAGGTGAACAACAACACAAGAGCCTGACTGTGAAATCCTGAACTGGAGACATTTTGCTAACGCTGGTCAAAGCACATTTGGCTAAAGAGTCTTCCCTATTTTCTGGGCAACATCTGGTAGGTTAGAAGCCAACATGAATCAACTAAAGATAAGTCCAGAATTAAAAACTAGGTTTTTGGATTGACCTTATATTCTTCAGCTGCTCCTTGGTCTTCCTACAGTGCACCAGATTTGCCAGGTATTTCCAGGATTTCTGGAGAGATTTTGGTTTCAGATCAGAACTAGGCAGTCAAGGTAATTTAGCAGATCTTATCTGATACTAGCAAAGAGAATTGTATTTTTAAGGGCAGAAGCAGGAAACAGAGCTAAATCCTCAGCCACCCACACCACTCTACATCGAACATCCACAAGTGCTGGAACACTACATTTATATCTAAAATTGTGTGCACATTAAATGTTATGCTGATAATAAAGCCTCATCCCAAGACTGTTCAAGTTGGGTAGAAAGACACTAAATCAGTCTAGAAGAGCCAGGCAATGCAGACCACAGAAACGCTTCCCCTGAAAGATATATATAAGATGTGATATGGTGTGAGTATCTGACAGCAATGTCTGACACAGAGACTTCCACGACGTTTGTTCAGGCTGATGTAGTCCCCTCCCAAACCTGTACAATTCGCTGCTTAGAGCAGTCCTCCTGGCCACATGGACTGGTCCACTGGTCCCTGGGGGGACCCTGAGGGGTTAAACACAGAGCTTTTCAGAAAAGGTGGTGGTAGGCTGCCTACGCCGCTATCGGTTAAGTCAATGGGAACCCAAGACAGTGGGGATTAAGTAGTTTGGTTGAGTGATTCAGGGACAGTAGTACTGGTTCAATCTTTTTCAGCAGTGTAATCATGTATCTTTTTTTTTTTTTTTTTTTTTTTTTCCTTCAATTAAATCTTGAGAAAGAATGGAGCTGTTCCAAGGTCTTTCCTCTGGTTGGGGACACTCAAAGACACACACAAAGCAAAGCTTTGACAATTTAAGCTTAAAATACTCAACTACATTGGCCATTATGAGCTAAATTAAGTGGTGCTGGAAGCAATACTCCTTAAGACACAAGAACAATCATTTTTAAAGGTCAGCACTAAAGCCTAACCGACTCGCTTTTCTTGGCAGAACAAACATATGATTTGAGGCTCAGATAATTATATTGCTCCGTGCGGGAGAGAATAAATGCCTTCATCCTAAATGAAAAATACTTTAATGCAGAACATCAGAATAATTTGTGGAACCATTTTTTACGGGAGATCAGACTAGATAATTGGAGCTATGCAAATTAACAGCCTAACCTGAGGAGTCCTATTCAAATGTGTGGAACAGTGTGTGCAGAAGTATTCATTAAAGCCAAGAGGGCTACTTTGCTAGTGAGGGCAGGTTCAAGGACTAGCTTTCTTTTTATATGCTAGTACGAAGGAAAAATTAAGTGTCATGCTGCAGGACATAAACCTGATTGCCTCGAAGGTGTCAGGAAGGGCAGTGCTTTCAGCTTGCCGGCGCAGTAACGCACATCATGTTTGAGAGGAGTGTTGTGTTGTTCTTTCCTTATACCTTTCAAGTTGCAGGTAACGGCCACTGCCATAGGAGGATAAATGACACACAAAACAACACGATTTCAAGCCATCTGGTCCTAACCCCACTCAGAGAAAACATTAGGATATTCTGTAGAATATTCTGAATGTAAAAGTAAAGAAGAATTCCTTGTGTGTTGGACAATAACTGATCTCATGATAGCCATGCCATACTTGCAGCTAGAGTGATCTTGGTTTGCTTCATTAAGGCCACAGAACAGGGTACCATCTCACAGACACATCACAGCAATTTAAGTCTTAATTTCTATGAAACCCAGAGCACATAATTATGATAGAATCAGTCTGAAAAGCAGTCGCCTCTCAGATGGACTGATTTTCCTTGAGAAAAAGGAGCCTAATGCACTTCAGCACTGCTGGCTTTGAAAAACAAGCAAGACTTTCATTTCCTGCCCTTCAAAGAATGGTTCAATCCTAGTGATTAAGGCTGAGTAGCCACCTCTGAACACACTATCTGTGATATGCAGGAGACAACTTCAAGAAGGAAGAATCCATCTAAGCTGTGCTCAACATCCGAAACGTCTGGCTTTCCTTTCCATGCTTGTTTTCTCTTTTTTTTTTTTCCAAGCCACCACAAGGAAATAGTGGTGGCTATTGACTAACTAAACTACTCCTTCCTTCCTGTTGGTGGCAGTTAGTAACTAGCTGTGCCTGAAATACTTCTGGAGAAGTAAACACAGAGATTTCATGGCCTAGGCACAGAGAGGGATCGAAATAGACTATATGTTTAAGCATAAAGAAAACCAAGGGGAAAAAAATATCCTTCCTGAAAACTTTCTTGCATTCAGTTTCCAAGAATCTGGCAACTGGAGTCTCACTTTCATGCCCTGCAGCTTTACTAGTGCCACCCCATGACAAGAAGAGCTTGCCTCCTCGATGGCATCTTAATGCCTCGTTCCTTCTCCATTCACACAGCATAAATGTAAAGGACCACACAACGGAAAAATCAATGAGAAGTCAAGCCTCTGAGACTTAAGCGTGGGTAAACGTTATAAAAGGGATGTTTACCAGGTGAAAGACCCTATACATTCTTCATACCTCTGAACTCGATTAAAGTAAATGTCTGGTACTGTACACAAGCAACATGATATTCTGCTTTTTTACATTAAGCCACTTTTTTTACCATAATGCCAAGGAAAATAAATCATAATTTTTTTTAGTAACTTTTCAAAGAAGTGCACTCTTCAAAATCTTACTGCTACATTCTTGTATGATTTTTAATGAAATTCAGTGGCACGTATTTAATTAAAACATATATCCTCCAGTAGGAAATGCTATTGTATGTTCAAAGTCTTGCACATGATTGACAAGACAACTTAAATACCAGAGGAAGAGAAGGGAAAAGAGAAAAGGAGTGAATAATCTCTTAAAGTAGGGCCAGGCTTCCTTCCTTGTTTTCAAAGCATCAAGATTTGGGGCTAAGTGTATCATATGCTCAAATTTCATTTGGTTTGATTGAAAGCCAGGGGCCTGCTTGTCTTTGTATCCTTGGCAAAAGCCAAACTCTGGAATAATCTAGTTCCTTCTGATGCTGCAACCAGTCATATTAAAAGTTCAGCTCACCAAAAAAAAAAATCAAGATTTAACTACTAGCAATAAATATAGACTTGAGGGGCTGACTTTTGAAAATTAGACACTGCTTGTGCTTTTAGAAAGTTGACTGCACATGCTTCCCACTCTGGACCTAACAGTAGAAGAAGAAAGTCATATGTAACATATCATTCTTAATATACCATCAGAATCTGTAAACAAACCCAACCCACAGCGCTGATTTTAATGATGCAAAAAGTATGGGGTTAAAGTAAGATTAAATGGATAAACCAAAAAGAAGCAAAATCAGGAGTCTCCCTCATTTAGGGCAACTTTTTTTTTCCCCCCTCTCCTCTTCCCAGGGTGCATACCATATGGCAAAATGTTCATTCATAAAATAGAGCTTGACATTTGGGGAAGAGAAGACTGGAAAAGCAGCGAAGACTAAAATAAGCCTAACACCTCAACATAGCACTTGAAAAATTGCATGCAATTAACTTTTATCTGTTGCTAAAGCTACTGAAGAGACAGAAAGGATCTGGAGAAGAAAAATGTTGGTCAGACGCCCTCATTGATTTGGGAAGAACAATTATTCTTCGCCTTTAATCTCTGTGCAGAGATTAACACCTTCCTTCCATCTGTGCACTGTATTGCACTACACGAGTGCAGAGTGCACTGCGAGGGTAATCATAATTTTAAGATGAATAAATTGTGCAGGGACTAGAGAAGATGTAAAAAACACAGCCAATACACACCACAGGTCCTGACGGCATTAGGTCTCCCAGGACCATTTGGCATGGTGTCCTTTCTAAGAAACACTGGCGTGTGTTCTCCTCATATCTAGATCAGCCTCATCATAGCATATAACTCAACATTTTCTTTCCTGGAGAAACATACTTAAGTACAATGCTACATTTCTGGATCTTCTCTGGATATGCTAAAGGGTGCCTACCCCTCTGGGGAAAGGAGAAGGAAAATAACAGGTAAAATGATTGAATCTTATCCTGGAAGACCACAGGACATTACGGAGTCTACAAACATAACTGAGATTCAGCACCTACAAAACTGAAACAGATGGTTTTGTATGGATAAGGGCTACAGTAGAGCTGCAAATTAGTACACTTTTCCACCTCCCTACTGCCACTTCTCTACAATCACTGCCTGCTTTCTGAAAGNAAAAAAAAAAAAAAAAAAAAAAAAAAAAAAGGATAACATACAGCAAAGCAGTCACCAAAGCCACACCATTTAGGTGTCGAATGGCCTAAAACGTTACCTGTTGTGAACCTTGGCTTAGTGGGTGGCTCCTGTACGGACATAGGGAAGGTAGCCGAGGCAGGTGAGGACTGTGCACGGGACAGAGGCCGATGTCCCCCAAACGACACCGGCATGCCAGCTGCCTCCAGCGATGCCTGGTAGTTTCTCAGCTGGTGAATGCGTTGCTGCTCCAATAGTAGGGCTTGCTGTGGGGAAGAGAAGGGGGAAGCTGCTGAAAGCCTGTGTGGTGCCTTTGTGAAAATGTTTACGTTTTTACAACTTTACATTTGCCAGCTTTGCCTCCTTTACCTGCCAAATGAGCACAAACACAGGTTATGCCGCACAGACGTGCACACTGCTGGACTGAAAGCAGGCAAACGGCACAACCGCACGGTGCCTCAGCCTCGTGTCTCCAACCTCAACCTTCATCTCAAGCTTGCTGTGTCTTTAGAAGCAGCACTCTCATCTTGCCTCTGCTCTGGTGACTTAGCCCTACTCCCGTGTCACCCCTGCCACCGTACTGGCAATGAGGTACACCAGGTCAGGGAATGGGTCCAGCTGAACTGTATCCCAGGAAGGACCACATTCCATCTACAGCCTAGCATGGTTCCATCTATTTAGTCACTCTGGAGACAAAGTAATTGCAACGAAAATGCTTTTTTTCAGGATTGCTCACGTGGGACTGTGCGTCCAGGACTTGGAAGGAATTTAGAGGAACGTCTAATGATGGAATGAGCCCAACGTTAACAGAATATTACATTTCGTTTCTTTTTTTTTTTTTTTATAAGGCAATGGTGTTATAAGAATGACAATGGTTCCCAATAATGGCACTTACGTTGAATCCCCTCACTCAATACACTGCTAAACAACTCAGCTCCACTGCTGGAGCACACAACACCCTTCTAGCTTCTACCATGGTATCATCGTGGCCATGGACATAACTTTAACCTTTCACATTTGACACGGGAGAGCAGCGAGGACCCCCCTTGACAATGTTTTGAGAGCTCACCTGACGGAAAAGCAGCTCTTGCTCGGCCTGCCTTTGCCCAGGCTCCAGCTCCTGCTGCGGCTCTGCTTCTTCCTCATCGCTCTCAATGGGCTCCTGCTTCACTTGCACCACGTTGGCCAGCCCCGGGGCCTCCTTCTGGCCTGCGACCCTGTCGCTGTATGGCTCCTCCAGAAGGGCTTGGTGCTCCCGCAACTCCTCTTCTGTCTCCTCAGGGTGGCTTTCATGCTGGCGAGTCGGCTCGTTGGGTTTTGATATGATCTGAAAGCATCCAGGAGGTTAACTGATAAAGTACAACCCATCTGATTTAGTGCAGTGTTCCCCTCAAAGACTCAGCTCCAGGACAGCAAAAACTGTGATTACAGCTTACAAACTACAAAAACAACAGTGCAAGAGGAAGATCAGGTCAACTCCGGCATTAAGTGCTATCACAGAAATCCCGTGTCCCAAGTAATGATGCTCTTGATTAAAGAAATTAGAAACTCTTAGGCCTACACAGCTATGGAGACTACTCCATTAGCAAAACCACCAGGGAGATGCACAAGACTCATTTGGCAATTAACATCCAGAAAAAGTAAAAGCTAGAGCAACCTTCTAAGAGGTTTTCGCTTTCTTGTTCGCCAGGTTTCTTTTTGAATTACTCCATAAACTTTGTCTTAAAAAATGAGGCGCCATTATAGAGATACCTTTGAACTTTGTACTCTTTTAACAGCTTAGTTCAGAGGAAATTTAGGACACCGAATTTCGGTACAGAAATAAACTGCAAGAATTAAAAGAGTCAACCTAACCAGACTTTCTTAACTAGAGGCAGTGAACTTCTGTGGAAATAAACTTCTCTGAAAGCACTTGCTAAAATAAAGGGAACAATATAATTTTTGCTGCAATTCACACAGGATTAAACTTCTGAAAGTTCAGCAGCAAGATAAAATTCACAGTTCTTAAGCCTCCGCCTGCTAGTGATTTTTACATGGAGAAAAAAAATTCTGTGAACTGTTTTTACATCCAGCACAGGTAAATAAATCAATTCTCTCCTTAAGAGTGCAAATGGTACCCATTTCATAGGCTTATAAACAAAACTGTTGAACATTGAAAGTTGCCAGGGTACAGCTTTAATATGAATTAAGTCATTGGTATGAAAAGCAGTATTGATTTTAAATATAATAAAGCTAAATCAAAACATTTTTTTGAACATATGCAGGAGTGACTATTCAGAAGTTGTGCATTGAAGAACAGCAACTTAAAATTGAAGCCAATCCTTCTCCTCTAAACTTCAGAAGAAAGCTTCTGTGATGTAACTTAAGTAAATCTATACGAAGCAGAGTTAGGCATAGGACAACCATATAAAGGATTAAATGCTGACAGGCAAGGCACCAAGTACAGCAAACGACTGCTTGTACTGGAGCCGAGCATCTCTGATAACAAGCTCAAAGCTTCTTTTAATATTCAAGCATTGTGAGAACCAGAAAGGATGGCCACATCTTTCTAGCACTTTTGAGATTACTGAGTTGTGGATGTCTTGCCTTCTAAGAAGAGCAGTATGCAAAGACTGTGGGGTTCACAGGACCATCCTCATACAGCTCATGCCTCTTTGTTAACAGTCAACAATTTTGTCCATTAATACTCATCAAAATTTTTCAGTGACCTTTGTAAGTCTTCCCATTTCATTACCTAAAATACACATTGGATAACCAAGTTGCAGTAACCTGAAGCACTTTCAGGCTTCCTGAATAAAATCTGTTTTAAAGAGACTTAAATTACCACTAACCAACTTCTGCTATTGTTTTTTCCTGCTTAGATTACAAGTCTTGAGCTTTGAACTTGATACCTATTGAACTTGTGAACTATGCAAGATGAATAATTGCTGGGAAAATAACTTACAATGTCATTGTCAAATCTAATGGAAATAAGAAGCAATGCATTTCCCAGTAAGATCTAAATTATTCCAACTCCATAAAAGTGTAAGGAATGAAATGGAAAACACATGTAAAATGCTACAGCAAAGGTTGAAAGATCAAGTGGTCAACGAGAAGGACATCTCAACCATTTAGGTTGCTCTCTTAGGGTAAATGGAGTCTCCTGGCATGTCATTTGTCCTAGCTGCTGCAGCCACTTGTTAAACCAAAATTTTCCAAAATAGGTACTTTGTTATGAACATATTCCCTATACAACATAAGGATGTGCATACCAAATCCACTAGTGCTCCCTGAAGCTTCCATTCCTGGCATTTTATGGGTATGTGCTAGTGTGAAAATCAAGATAAGAGTTTAAGAAAAAAATAAACGTAAGTGCAAGGGACTGAATATAAAGTTGAGATGATATTTAAAATGTTTACAAATATATCCAAAATCATAAAGTTATTCAGTGCACCATAAATAACTTCTCGAACAGCTCTGGGCAGCTGGGGAGACAGCCCTGGTGACAAAAAGAAGATAAAGGCTTAGCTCCAAAGCATCCTGCGACATGTGGCCACGAAAATGCCAGTGCTGAGTCAAGGACGCGGCTAGGAACTGAGGGGCACAGGAGGAATGTACTGTGGAAATAGGTACGATGCCTGGGTCACTCCAGGGGAAGAAAGCCACGGGAGACATCAGGCAGGCTGCATCCATCGGGGAGCGGGCACGTGGACGAGCGCTGGAAGAGGAGAACACAGCGCTGAGGACTTGCATTAAGCACTCGCCCATCCGCGCTGCCTTTTGGCTAACCAGGACACTTGTAGCCACATGCGGGACCCCTTGCGGAGCAGGGAACTTTTACTGCTTAACCTGCATAGACCAAACAGAAACAGGAGACGAGGGGGAACGGTGGCGAGGGGCAGAGCTGGGCATATGCCACACCGCGAGTTGGCATTCATCCTGCGGGAGATCACGCCTGGACAAATCTCCCGTATTTTTTTCATGAAGTGATTAGACAGGGGGGGAAAAAAAAAAAAAAAACAACTCTCTGAAGCAACCTGCTGGAAGGCCAAGGAAAAGCCTCTCCCAGATAACCAGGATGACCAACTCGATTACCTCGGGTACATCGTGACGTGTCACCAGATCTGCCACAATAAATATCTTTTTGGCCAAATGGCTCTGTATCATTTACACTGTCAGTGGGGAGGAAGAAACGTGCACGTAGAAAGTCCCCGCTTCTCCTGTCCTGCTGAACCGCAATTCACATCCCACCGAGGGAGACACACACCAGGAATGCCGAATGAGCCTTCCAGAAGACGTTTTCAACACTTATTACACCCCACGTAATGCTTGGGCTCTGCAAGCCACCCAGGCCCCTGGTATTTTTGCAGGAGCTGGAAGAATTTTGCTGTGTTTTCAGGCAAAGAAAAGACAAAGCGAAGGGCGAAAGAAGAAAGGAAGGTGTTCTGACTAATAAATGAGTGAAGGTTATTTCAAAATAGGCTTCCCTTAAACTGTTCAAAGGGTAATAGCTCTATCTAAGTGCTAGGCAATGCAATCTAAGCCACTGTATTTTTCCAATATTGCAAATTAAACATTATATATTAAAAGCTACTTCTGGAGTCATGTAAGGCTAAGTACTTAATGCATTCCAGAAGGGGGGAAAATCAGGAAATAGCACGATTCAATTCTAGCTGTTAATAAAAGGTATCCACCCAACACCGCTGCACCACAGACAAGTCAAGGCATATATTTGTTGCCACTGCAGAAGAAATACCACTCCTTCCAAAGATTGCTGAAAATGGGTTTTACCCAGAATGACCATAATTTGACCGCAGAAGTTGCGCTGTTCATCTGCTTAAAAGTACAATTCAGGACTAAAGGGAAGATCAACTGTTCTGCTCCGGCTGCTGCGCATTGTACATTCAATGGACCGAAGCCAGAACACTCATCTTCACTACAGAAAGCTAAACCGCCGAGTATTCTGGCGCAGGATTTACAGAAATCCGCTTGCATATTTCTGTTTATAGAGGTAATTGCTACTTCCAGACCTATCACACTGAAAAGCTTGTCTTTTAACGCAGAGATGGCTGAAGTCCTCTAAGAGATTGCTGCCACGTGGAGTTATTTTATCCCATCCCCAAAGGTTACCAGAATACTTTAAGGACAAAAATCCCCTTCTGAATGCTAACCCACTGCGCCACAGAAAACTATGAGCAAATCCCTCTTCATCTCTTGCACATAAAAGACAATGATTTGCATCTTAAAAGAGACGGAAGTCTGCACAAAAAACGTAATCGCTGAAGCTGAGATGGTGCTGGGATTGCTGCATATATCATACAGTAAAAAAAAGTCCCATTTCATTCCCTGCAACGCACTCCCCCCTCCCCACCCCATCAAATCCTCTGCAACTATGTTATAAAAGAACATTCTCGAGGTTTTGAATGTTAAATGCTGGAAAAGGTTGGAAATACAAACATTCATCTCATTGGTGACATTTCAGAGCAGTTTTCCTGTGCAAAGATGAAGTTTTTTTCGTTCAGGACTGCAAGACTGGTTGGTATTTGCCCTTTTAGGACACACACCTCACTTAGACCAGAGGCTGCACAGAGCTCAATTAACAAGCAGTCATTTGCTACCTTGGCCGCTCTTATTTAGCATATCAAACTCTGGCTCAGGAGAAAGAGCTGCTGCCTTGTACACGTGTTTTGGTAGCATGTTCATCACTGGAGCACAGAAGCACTTTGCACATATTAACATATCTGTATTCACAACATAGCCGTTCTATCAAACAAGAGGCCGAAGCAGAGATGATGCTCAATATGCTGATTTTCATGCATTTTGGATGCAGCAGCACAGCTTTACAGGCTCCTACCCATCTCTCCTATCACCATTTTTACTTTTTCTCCATCCTCAAAGCAAATGAAAACACAGTCCATGAAGACAGAGCCCAGAGTCCAGGTTAGCTGGGCTGGGACTCTCCTCCTTCCACGGAGACTAACCCATTGCGCCGCCTTCTCCTTCCCTCCCTCCCAAGCCATCCTCTCATTCCCCACATTTTTTCCTGTTTGACAAAACCTCTGCTCCAAAGCCTCAGGCACCAGGGCTCTACTGAAAAATTCCCCAGATTGTTATTCTTATTATTTATAATCATAGGCAAAACCACATATTTTCCTTAGCCACCTTTTCTGGAAGCAGCCAGACTTGTTTGGGCTGCGCTCTTCTCAAAAATTTAATCTGATGTAGACACCTAACACAGAAAGTTTAAGGCCATACATTTAAAAGTTAGAAAAAAATTACAAGGTATTGAAAATAGCCTCATATTGTTTAGGAGAAATATTAACTTTAAGAACAGACAGAGCTTTCAGCTCTGCTAGTAAGTAAAAGGCAGCAATCTATTATATTTAGTTGTGCCTTTACTCTCCTACACCAAGGGTCTTAAAATATCCACACGCCTGGGAAAAGTCTTTTTTTCCATGTCAGCAATTGGCTGTTCTCCCATGGGATAAATGGGCCACACACATAGAGCTAGTTAATAAATGATTTTGAACTTGTTGATTAAAGAAATCAAATTCATGGACATAGTCCTCATAACTTTTTTTTTTTTTTTTTAATTATGTTCCCCCTGTAACTTCTCCTATGTAAGTGTGATAGATAAGAATTGCAGCAAAGCTGAATTTCCAACTCTGGAAGGCAAAAAAAGAGGAAAACAAGGCAAAAAAAAAAAAAAAGAAAAAAAAAACAATTTACTCAAGTCATGCATAGAGCTCTTGGGAGGTCTCAATGAAGGCAGGAGCGGGTGTAGTAGGTACGTCACAGCAAAGCCTTTGGCTGCTCACGAGGGTTGGCAAGGGAGAGCCTTGAGAGCCCAGAACAAGCAGCCTGCAGCCTCCTTCCTAGCAAAGGAGTCGCCCCGAGCGCCTCGAGCCCCGTCTTAAGGCTTGTTGTGCAGAGCTAAGCTGAATTTCTATGGCAACAGCGGCTCCGCGGTGGCGTGTGCGGCTGAGCGAAGTCCAGGGCTGGCACACGCGGTACCTAGTGGCAGATATCCAGAAGTACATGATTGACGTCAGCGACTTGTGTAATCATCCTGCCTTAGCTCTCTTCTATAAACTAAGGGTTTTTCTGGGGGAGGTGAGGGGTTCTTTAAATTGTCTCTTTCTCCTTACTGGAAAGTTGTGGGGGTTTTTAATTATTAATTTTTTTTTTTTTTTTTTTAATAGGCCACCACACAATCAAGCGAGTCCAGCTCGCAGTACTTATCTTTTCTCAGATCATAGGGACTGTGAATTTTTTTGCAGAAATTGCCATGAAAAATGAAACCACAGTAATCTGCAAAGGACGCCTGCCACCTCACTATCCTTCAGTTCAGACAGAGATCACAACGGGTCAGGAAAATGTCAGACTGATTATGACTGATTTCTCTTTCCCCGAAAAGCCTTTTTATATTGCAAGACTTCAGCTGCTGAAGTACCGGGACAAAAATCTTGGCTGGTGCAAATTGCCCTAATTCGGTCTGGATCATTTGTGATCAGATCTCTTGCACTTAAAAGGTGAGTTTTTGCCTTCTGGTAGATTAAACAAACAAAGGAACAGGATACATTCTGTCCTTTTGAATCCATACCCATGCAATCACCTCAAAGAAGTTTTTGCTTTCACTTCAGGCAAAATATTGGGATGGCTAGAGAGATGATTTTGGCTGCACAACAATTGCAAAACCTGTGCAATGATGAATGGCATGGTTCAATATTCACCTGAAGTTCTCTAAGTGATTTACAGAGAGCCAGATAACAAAGCGCTTTCTTTCTTCAAAGAAATTTTTGAACCACATCTAATTAATCTTCAAAACAACCCTTGCAGGATGCACAGCAATATCGTTCCCATTTTCGGGAGCTGAAGTACATAAGAAATTATAATTCTTTACATAGGGCCATAGCTAAAGAGAATTTGGTCTGAACATGAGAACAGCTATGCTCTTTTCAATAGTTATCCCAGTGAAATATGCTTCAGTAGATCTAAGTATCTTCACTTTTAATTATTTTCTACTGTGGTCACTCTGAAATTTCCCCCTTTTCTCTCCCTTGGATTCATACTACTGCTCTTTCTCCCTTTAGAGCTGCATATATGCACAATACACACTTTCCCCAAATACTTCATGTTCTTTGCTACACAGCAAGCAAAGATGGTGACGTGGACGGTAGCAATGACAACTTTGAAATGCATTCCTGGAAAGCTCCAAGTTCGAACTGTACTAGCTTTCAGCTACCTCACCAGAGCTATTGGAACTCACCTTGGTGGTGCATATCCACATCCGCACTGGTGTTTCCCTCAAAAATCACGAAAAATGGACGTTTAAGGATGAAGGCCAATGGTAACAGAGATAAGGGCCACACATATTACAGCACAAGAAAAACAGCATTGGCTAAAGATGATGGTGTGTGAGAAATGTTTTGGAAGCACCATGCCTACCTTGTTGATGTGCAGTTGCTGCTGCTGAAATTGCTGTTTGTGTTTCTCCAAAAACTGTTGGTGCTGCTGCTGGATCACTAACTGCTGGAGGGCCTGGGCGTTCTGGGGCAGGGGAGCAGACTGCGTGCGCCCCAGCGGGCGGTGCTGCCGGAGTTTGTGGATTGAAGGGGAGACCCGTTCTCCAGCAACCAGAGACTGTGCGTGGAGGGGCAGTCCTGAAAGATACCAGTCTGAAGATAATATGGAGGAAAAAACAGCAGAGAAGAAAAAAAAAGGAAGAAAGGAAGGGAAAAAACGGCTGTTGAGTAACAGTGATGGTGACAATGAAATATACTGTTAAAATTAGCCACCTCGCCACTTACAGCTGCGATATCCTTCAAAGAAAACAGAAAACAGTTACTGTTGGGTGGAATAATACTTTGCTTTCTTTTGAATTCCTTGCTTGCTTTTTTTTCCCTCAGAGACCCAAGAGAATGCCTCATTTCTAAAAATCAGCCATACCTTATGAGCCGTTTCTCAGCAGATGACAAGAATCAGCACCCTACCGGTTGTCCCCACATGTTTCTCAAGTCTTACAGTTTGCCTTAGGGTCCAGTAACAATCTCAAGCTCAGTCTCAGGAAAGCCCCAGTCCAAACTGTCACCCACAGCATTCAGCTATAACAACCTTACAGTGGACTTGCTAGAAATGCTGAAGGAAGATGTATGATGATGAAGCTGCTTCTCCCTCTACATCACACAGAGGAGCATGGTTGCTATCAGCTGCACTATACCTGCTCTGTAGAAATGACTAGGAATGAAAACTTCCACCTCAGACCAGATGTGCCTTGGAAAAGGGCTCTCTTCTAGAGCATTTTAAGAATATGAGAGCAACAAGGCTTCACTATGTATTTAGAAAGAAGGATAGTTAAGGAACAAGATGACAAAAAAAATTGTTTCCATCACCGTTGTGCATATTCATGCAGGTAGCATACTGAACACGTAAGGCTATTTTGGGAGGGCACATGCTGGCCTCTTGGCCTAGACAAAAGGGTTTTCTTGGATGCGTGTCCTGTGAAACACCTCACTGATCTCAGATAAGGGCATTTGTTTAGGAAGCGTCTTCTGTTCTTAGCTGCTGTCATGGTAAGCCCACTCTTGTTTTGCTGCCTGGAAGACATACACAAAATCAAGTCCAGGAGTTGGACAGCTGAGAACAAGCCTGCACCATGGCCAGTTAATGCCTTAAGAAAGTCACCTATGCTGTGAACTGTGTGTCTAACGGGGATAAGGCTGTGCATGCTTTTAGAAAAATATATAATTCTGATTTACTTCACTGCATAAATCAAAGGAAAGACTGCTCAAGTGGTTATTAATATTCAGATATGAGGCAGTTCCAGGATTGCAGAAGGTGTTTCTTCACGCTTTCGCTTGGTCTTCTTACACCTTGACACACCTGCCCTGGGACACTACGTCCTATGCCCACTGATTTCGCAGAACTGCCCTGTCTGGTGCAATCAGATTCATTCTGAAGCCTCTCTTCTTGTGAGAAATTGTACTTGTTCCCAGCTCACAAAAGCCGCAGACCTCTGTCCAGCAACGACTCGTGGTTTCCCGTAGCCCTCATACCTAACCTCCTGCACACGAAGGTGCTCTCCAAAGCTGAAGGCTACCTACAGAACATTGATCAACTCCCCTTGGCTTCCGAAGAAGTTGGAGATACCAACTACGATCCGACAGCAAGCCTATTCAGGGCTTTTGAGCCCTAAAGAAAGAATACAAAGAATCAACATTTCTTAAACGTATGCAGAATATGCTTTGTCCTCATCTTCACTCTAATACTACATACTGTAGAGAGAAATGCATCCTAGCAGATATCATTGCTTGGATTCAATGCTATTTATAGAAACACGCCTTCCCATAGGTACTTAGTTCTGAGCGTGTAACACAGGGAGTAATTCAAAGCAATTAACATGCTGAAATTGTAACATATACAAACAAATACAATCTGTTTGAATGCAATGGATTTTGCCGTGATTTTTTTTTTTGTCATTTATTATAATGATGAGAAAAGCCAGTGTTTTAATCTGTGCTTTTGTAAATGTGCATTTTGTTTTATATATGGAATAGAAAGCATCAGTGATAAATAGGGATGGGGATCATTAAATAAAAAACATTTTTACTGCCACTTTAATCGAAACTAATTATAATTTTAACTCTAAAATAGACTTATATGTGTTTTTTTTTTTTAAATGGTCACTGACGAGCTCAGGCTTCAGCTGGAAGGAAGTGCTCTTTATGCTATTTACTTTTGTTTTACCATGATGACAAGGCAACTACTCCTTCCGCAGGAAGACGTGGGCAATCTCAGATTTTGCAAATGTCACAGCTATCCATGACTCAGTGAACACATGCTACCAGGTTATCTGTTATAGCTACAAAACATACAACTGACATACGTCCTTTGTGAGAGTGAGTTTACAAAAATAAAGTTATGGATGACATATCCTCTTTCCCCCCAAGCTGGGCTTGGGCACGGTGGTTTTTGCACGTTATCTATGGAGTCCTCACCTGTGACCAAGGGAGTTTGTGCAGTCGGCTGTTCCAGTAAGACCATGTGCTGCAGAAGGGGGTTGTGTGCGGTGCCCCCATCTCTTTCCAGCGTTGTAGTGCTCAAGTAGGGAGTGAGGTGGGTGCCGGGGAACAGGGAGATCCGCTGCTGCAAGGCGGGCAGCGCGAGCCGCTCGGCGTCCTGCTGCGCCGACCCTCCCTGGAAAGGCGCAGGCGAGGAGGAGGAGGAGGACACAGCGCGTTAAGGGGTGAAGGCAGCCGGCCGCCAGCACCGAGCCCCATCCGCGCCCCGCGCCACTTACGCTGGAGGGGCCGGTCGCGGGCAGCCCGAGCGTGATGTTGGGCAAGGAGGGCGACGTGTAGAGCGGCAGCTGGGTCACCGAGCCTTCCCGATTCACGAGGCGGTGAGCCAGGCTGGTCTGGAAACCAAAGCAAGCACGCTGAGAGACGGCGCCCAGCGAGGGCCCCGGGCACACGGGAGACGGCCCCGTGCGCCCCACCAGCGCCCAGAGCCCCCTCCGCTTCCACGCTGCAAAAAGCTTCTCCCCGGGAAGATTTAACAGCCCACTTGCCCTTCTAAAAATAAAGCACGTGTTCTTTCAAGGCCAAACTTTCTTTTTTTTTTTTTTTTTTAATGCATTGCCATGGATTGCTGTCCTCTTATGCAAATCACAATTTACGCTACTTATTAGTGGGTTTTAGTTTAAAGTAGACTTCAAAAAGTCTCATCAAAAAGCCTTAAGGTTGCGTTAATGCAGCTGTTTCTGGATTTTTAGGACGTAATGAGGGATGCAGTGTATTACTTCACAGACATTTGAAGGAAAAAATGCAGATAAAACCCATTAATTTCTAGAAAAATTGGGTTGAAATATGGGCTAGAAAACCTATTGAAAAAAATTATCTTGCTTTAAACTGCCTGCTGTCCTTGTTAGGAGAAAAATGTTCTGATCACACTGAACTCTCCAGTGGGTAATTTCCCATCCAAAATAAAGTAAAAAGGTGTTCAGATTTCAAGGTTTTCTACCAAATGTCTACCATTTTAACTCGGGTGTTATTGAGAAAAAAGGATTATGCCTAATGTAACATCATACTGTGCAACAACTGATATCAGTGTCACAGAGCAATGCGAATAACGGCTTCATGCATTTTAGCCCTAATCTCACAGCCCTTTAAGTCAAGGGGACTTTGCACTTTATATCCCTGACTGCAAAACCAGCTCTGGATAATAAGGACTATTTTTCAATGACTCTTAAGGCAAAACTGGAGTGTGTTTGCAAATGCACCCGTTGATGGGCCACTAATTTCCCATGTATTCTCCTAGCATGCAGCTGTTTCTGCATCAGAGATGTTCAGCAAGCCTGCCAACTTTCCCATGCAGCTTCACAAAAAAACACCCGCAAAGTAAAATTCTTCCCATTTTATCTTCTCACACTTTCATTACTGTCAATCAAGCCGGTTGAAAATATACCCCAGATCAGTTCTCCCTTTGAAGGAGTAAACATGTTTTTAAGAGCTCAGGTCACAATTAGAGACCTGCGAATTCATACAGAGAGTGCTTAACATTGCTGCTGCCACGAAGGAGGAAATCTGAAAAGAGCAATGTATTTTGCTGCTGAATGGTACCTGGGAAGGGCATGCGATTATGTGTGCCCACACACTTCTTGCAAGTAATTTTGAATACTCCTGGCAATTTTGCTCTTACTTAAATAACGCAGAACGTTAGCATGGAGAATAAGGTAGTTATTGTCAGCAAGGTAATGAAATATTTCACCAATGCCACGAATGAATCAAAACTACATCCATTAACTCCTTGAACAAACCATAACGTGTAGTTGTGCCTCAAACAATCTGGTGGGAATTTATTTTAAAAACAATGAAAAGAAAAAGGCAACAGCTTGAAACTAATGGCAAATGATGTTTACCGGCATCATCATCACTTTAAATACACAGATCCCATCTGCAGATAGCGCACAAACATCTATAGAACTGCTCAGAAGAGCACAATTTCAGCATGCACAATTTTTGTCTGTAATGAGGTACTTTTGTAGTCGTATCAACCACGATGGCAATGAATAACCTGTACCTTTGCAAGGAGGCTAAAGTCTTAAGGCGTAAAAGCAATATTTAAACAATAGACATCAGCAGAGTGGACTTTCCGTACCCGAGGCAAGCATTTAACCTTAAATAATGCACTGGGATCGTGTTCCAGCGTATCTGAAAGGGTTCAGGAGGTGACCTTCCAATAAACTGACAAGCAGAGAGACAACACATTTCTCATATAAAACAAAACACAAGTGTAAACATGAAACACAAAGCTGGCAACAGCAATTTTTTGAAAGCACTGAAATATTTCTAGTATGCAAAAACAGAAGCATGATAAAGGACTGATCAACTGGTATCACTGATATCTTAAAAAGACTTGGGCTGCCATATAATACTGGTAAAAAAAACAAAACAAAACAAAAACCTAGCTAACTCATCTTTTTCTCAAATAAATCTAGACATTTAAAACATACATGGGGGTAAATGGGTCAGCTGTTAACAAGGAACACGCAATACTGGAACAAGGAAAGGATCAAATCCATTTCTCCACAAAAACTAATGCAAAGAACTGGAACATCTGCGCTGAGTAATTTGGCAGGGGAGAGTGTTACTGGAAAGGGTGGAGCAGAAGGCACATTCCCTATATTAAAGGACATTACACTACATCAGAAATAAAAACAAAGTGAAAACCTGTACAAGTGAAAAGGGCCTACATTTACACTATAAAAAAGGCAAAGGCCGTAGGACTGTAAACCAGTACATGGTATTAGGCAACAAGTTTTCCTCTAGTCCAGTTCCAGGCTGCTTACACTTATCTACTGCATCTACCTGATTCACTCTACGCTGCAATACATGGGAAGAGATGCTCCAAATTTTAAAATACTTATAATTTGGACCAGGAAATGTTTTCCAGGTTTTTCCTCCCTTAAACACTTTATTTTCACTATTCACTCGTACTAAAACCACCACAACTTACCACGAGCAGCTTGTGAGCTGGCTCAGGCTAGATTTAATGCACAGATAACACAGCCAGTCACCGTGGATTGGGAGGTTAAATCCCAAAGTCTGCCTTGAGTCACGATCCAGACTTTTTAGTATGATTCACATCGGTTTGTATGCCCAAACCATAGGACTGCAAAAATGGATGAGAAACTCAAGTGTTAAAATCTGATTAAAAAACAGCTCTGTACCTCAGCTTGAATACTCGTGACTGATCCTGTAATTCCATTCTCAGCACTTATGTTGTTGGAGCTGTTGTTTGGAGAGCTGGGACCAGATCCAGGAGCACTGTTGCATGCAGAGTCTAAAACACATCCAAAAGCAACTTTTAGAAGTGTTATGAGCAATCACTGCAATGCTCTTTACATAGATAACAACCCCTTGAATTTGGTTTAGGAGGAAAACATCCCTCTGTTCCACAGCCCCTTTAAATCTTACCTTAAAATACTGGCAAATACACTTTGAAACCATCCCTCCAAGAACCTGCTTACCTTATTTACGTCTTTTTCTGCCTGGGTATTTCTCTTTTAGGATACGAGGAACTTGAAATATGATCAAAAGATAATAAAAAACACAGAAAGACTGAATAGTATACCAAAGTGTCCTACTTCATTTTCCTCAAGTACCTTCAGCCTTCAGTCCCAGCACTGCCCTCTCCACTGCACCAGACTTCACCCTCCAGAAGCAAGGCAACCTATGCATTTTCCCATGTCGCCTTCTGGCATAGCTGGATTTACTGGAAATATCCTGCCAGCACAGAGACTTTTTTTTTTTTTTTTTTTTAACCTAAAAAGGCACTGATTTATAGTTCAGGCACCTGAGCTCAGGTTTTAAGCCAGTGCATTAATTGGGTACCCACATGTGACTGGGGTAACTTTTATTTTACTATTTTATATAGCTCCCTGAGCGGGCCCTCAGACAAGCACTTGCCCTTCATGCTTGGCATCCCACGTGTCAACTTAAATAATTTAATGACTCCTTGGGCACTGAAGAACATGCTCCCTCTCGCTCCCAGCGCATAACGATGGGAAGCTGGCTCAGAGGAGTGGGAATAATTCCCTATCACGGACACTCCTCAACTCCTTTGCTGCAAGGAAGGCTGCTTTGAAAGGGATATATCCCTTCTGCTTTGGATACTGCTCAAGTGAGACATGACTAGGTGGACAGCTGGCCAAAGTCATGGACTGGGGACATTTTATGAAAATCAGGTAAAATTATACAAAGACCAAGAGAGACCAAACTCATCTCAAGACTTTTCCTTCTATCAGCAAGTCTTCTCCACTTGGGGAGTAAACTCTTTCTTACTGGAAAGACCTAATGCAGGGTTTAAGCCCAGCAACAACACTGTTATCATCCAAAAGCTCAAAAATCTGCCTACCTTTGTATATTTTATCAACATGCCCCCTCTGGACTCACTAGCTAGAACTACTGAGATGTTCAACTTGAAATCAAAGCCTCCCCACTAATGATACAGAAACAGTAGCAAACAACAACTGTGCACAAGATTGCAGCAAGCAAAAAAGGTGTCTCATCCTTGCGTGGAACAGTTTCCAGTGTATCCCTTTTTATTTTGGAAAGTAAATAACATTACATTTCTTTTTCCTTGAACGCTCTCTCTCCCTAAGCACAGAATTTGACCAACACCAGAAGAATCTCCTAACAGCTGCCGGCAATTACAGGCCACAGCAGTCCTGTAATTGCTCTAGGATGGCCAAGAAAAAAGGAAGTCGAAATTCATAATTTCAGAGTTTTTTTTTCATTGTTTCTTTTGTAGCATTATTCTATATACATTACTATGGTATCTTAATCCATGCAATTATCACATACGCACTGCAGGAGGTTCTGCATCAAATCTCTTTCAAATAGGCCAGAAACAAGCCTGCACATATTCTGTTTATGGTACTAAGGATCCATTGAAGCTGCTCTTCTCTAGATCCCATTACACAGGCTAAATTCTCAAATCAGAATGTCCAAGACACCATGCACAACACAGTCCCAACACCACTGCTTTAAGGTGAGGTGCCTGCTGGAGAGGCCTTGGTAGGCATTGCCCTTAAATACCGATTTCAGATATTCAAGGATAAAATAGTTACTTTCACTACCATCCTTTACTATATAAAATTATCCCATGAAGATTAATACTCTCTTCTGTTATAGAGATATGACCAAAACACCCATAAGGCGACAGCTTGTTACGTGGTTGCATTCACAACGTGCAGACAGCCACCTTGTAAGCTCTCCCTCAAGCATAAGGGAGCTGAAAACGTTTTCTTTTCAGCGCTGATTAGGGATGTTGCCCGATCCTCCCCTCGTGATCCCAACTGGCCAGAGGATGAGCGCTTGGCAGCCGGAGCGCTGAGGCAGCACGTACCTTCTGCTTATCTGAAACATCCCTCTCGTCTCTCCCAGATAACCTCCTATTTTGTATTTGGGAAAGCAGTGCTGCGACCCACCCGAATGCAGAAAACAGGCTTTCTCACTTTGGGAAGACACTTTATGCAAAAAAAACAAAGCTTTCTCTGGACTCTGCACGTGGGGAGGCGTTTTGCCACCAGGAAGACTCAGTACTGCCTAACATGCAGCTCAGCACCCAACTCTGAGCTTCTCTACGGAAAGCAACTGCGGAGGGTGCAGAGATTTTAGAAAACGTGTTCTGACTGCATGGGAAATGTGTGTTCTGTTTTGTAGACCATACCATTAATTATACCATATTAGATCTCATGCATGTTATCTAAACATAGGAAGAGTACCTGGCACATTCAAAACCGTGACACTATTAATACACATTCTTCAGGGATTAAAAGTAATTTCTCATACCTTAAAAGTGGTTGGTCAATGTTATTCTCAACTCAGAAGTCCTACCCAAGCACCAAGAGCCAGGACAGCTGTGAGCGTGAGCTGAATCCAGCTCTTGCTCACCTTCATTCAGATATTTTTCTAAGCGAGGTCTAGGCTGGCAGCTCCTTGACCTGCCAGGTCCACCAAAAAGCACGAAGGACCACTGCTCTTTCTAAAGGCACTGCTAGGACACGGAGCTGGAGTACAGACATTAGGGCCTCTTTCATCCTAAAAAGCCCTATGGCAGATAGCACTATGTGGGAAGTGGAGTAAATTTGATTTTCAGAAGCGACATAAATTATGCAAGGCTGTTAAAATCATCTATTTCCTTTGCAAACAGAGAGGCTCTGATACAAAGTAGTGCACAGCTATCCTACAATCTCATGAAATCACAACGCTGTCTCAAGTGAGCTCATTTTAAAGTAGCTTGAATGATAACATGCCTTAAAGTGGCACAAAAAGCCTGAAAAAGCAGACACTCAGTGGCACTTACATAGAGGCATCCCTAGATGGTGCTAAGAATTAACTTTATGATAATCAACATAATCTAGTTTACTATGATCCTTCCTTACAAACTTCACTCCCCAAAAGAATACTATTCTTCAACAACAAACTGTGAAATAAGTATTCAAAAATGCCATATATACAAATATATACACACACACATGCATATATACATACAGGTATATATAAAGCCTTACATGTTTTAGAACTTGAGCATAATTACTTAACACCGAACCATGGCAGTCTGCCCAAAGCCCAAAATAAACATGGCTTGCTAAGCATTTACTGCAGGAGGAAGACAGCCATGAATTGTGGTCTCCTCCACGGACAACGTTATTTCTCAATAACCTGTTGCTGAAGGTCACAGAAATCCTTAGAGGAAAACAATCCAGTGGTGACGTATCTGCATTTATCTACAGAACCTACAGAAGGCCCTACAGAAGGGACGCTCACGCAGCGTGGCAGGTGACACCATTTCTGGTTGCTTACCCGACATACCTGCGACATCCAACGGGCGCTTCTTAAGAGCAGTAACCACCGGACCATCTTTTCTGCGCAAGAGGGGGCTGCTCCGTCTTTCAGCCACTTTTTGCTTTAGTCTGGATCGTAGTTTCAGATTGGGTTCGGATGCTGAACAGAAAAAGGCAGAGTCAACACCATAAGCAAGCAGTGCTTTAGTTCATATTATTTTAGTCATCTTCCACTAAATGCAACGGCTGAATTATAGTTAAGCATCCCCAGAACGCTAAATGAAATTAGTCATTTGATATTGTGCATTTGGAACGAAAGCTTCATAATACAGTGAACAGGTTCCAGCCTCTGATAGCCGAATGCGCTCGTAATGAGCGTCAACAGCATTTTAATTAAAAAATCATCATCATCATGAAGGCATTCTCCGAAATGAAGACACAGACTTATAACCTGCTGTGAAACTCATTCAGACTTGTTCTGGCCTCTGGCCCCGCGAGCTTCCAAGTTAGTGGTAAAACAAAACTGGAGCGAATTAAGAATGAGCCCTTGAACCGGTGCGAGCGCTGCGGGAGGAGGCCCAGCGAGCCGGGCGCCCGGCCCAGGCGCTATTGGCGACGCGGGGCCAGAACGGCACCTCCACACGCTGGGAATCGCCCTGCCGGGGGCACCCGGCTGAGGCGGGCA
This sequence comes from Nothocercus julius, assembly GCA_013398735.1. Taxonomy (NCBI): domain Eukaryota; kingdom Metazoa; phylum Chordata; class Aves; order Tinamiformes; family Tinamidae; genus Nothocercus; species Nothocercus julius. The sequence goes on along the minus strand of VZSV01000050.1, from coordinate 4,484,672 downwards.
GGCCGGCAGCAAAAACCAAAGCAACCGAACAAAGACCCAACCGCAGCCCCACAACAATGAAGATGAGCGTTCTCCTGCTGGAGTAGCTCCCAGAGGCCCCTCGTCCTGGGGTCGGGTGAGCACTAGAGTCAGTTCAAGAAAACCAGCAAACGAGCGAGGCCAAAGCCAAGGCCGCAGACGGGGAGCAGATGGTTTGCATACTTGGGGAGCCACCTGGTTACATCATCCCAGCCACAAGGTAAAACTTGTACGTAAAAACACATCAAATGCAGGCTTGCCAAGGGTAGGGGCGCGCGCGCTTTTGGAGACCACAGCGTGACCGGCTTTGGGTACAGCACCCACTTTAGATATGTGAGAGCATAAGGGTTTCGTCTGTAGCCAGCCCCTGAGATGTCACTTCTTAAAAAGTCCAAGTAGAACTTGAGAGCCCTTAATATCTCTGGATTAATGACAACAGGCAACACTGGACACGTTAGCACTGCACATCTTAGCAGCTTCTTATAAGCGCAATGAAGCCTTAAGGAACGATTCCTCCTGCAAGCCCATTTCCTCTGTGAACTTCGTGATCTCTTGACTATACATGAAATACCTGCTTTAAGTACTTGAGGGCTCCTGACAGGTAGGAGATTTGTGAACTGGCCCAACGTTTTCCCTTCCTTCAGTCTCTCAACAACTCTGTGCCTTAATCTTGACTTCATTGCTCGAATCTCTGTACTCAAGAGCCAATAATCTAAACTTCTTCAGGAAACTTCAAATGGGGCTTACAGCCTGCTTTGAATTAACCAAGTCTGGCTACAGACTTATTTCCCTACAGTTGTCTTTGACCACGAGACCATATAAAAAAAGATCAAGACCAACCATGCTAATTGCAGGGCTCAAAAAAAATCAAACGCTGATGAGTTCAAGATCAAATGCTCGAGGTAAAGCCATCAAAACAGCTCTTTGATGAAACTTCGGGAAGGAAAAAAAGAGAAAAGCTTTTCATAAATGTTTTGGACAGAAAAATGACAGCAAGAGATAAAGGCAGAACTGAAAAAAAAAAAAAAGAAGTGTCAGCCCCATCAAGATGATGCTTAAAATGCAGCATGAAGTGCATTAGCAAAAGGGGAAAATCATCTTATAGGACATTTGCATATAAAATGGCAGGGGACTGAATGCAAATCTGTCATTTGCTTGGAGGACAAAAGTAGAAGAGCGCACTAGTTAAAATATAAGTATATATTCTCCCTGGCTAGTTCACAAAACTCTCCCCCCACCCAGAATTGTTTAAGTAAAAGTAAAATCGTGTAAGTAAAAGTAATCTTTGGACATGACAACATTCAGTACCTCATGTTACAGACATCAATTCCAAATTTTAATTTGCAGAAAATACTAAGTATTAGTAACTGTCCAGATGCTTGGGTCAAAACTTTAAAGAATAAATGAGAATGTGTCACAGCTAGATGCTGGTACATACATTTCTGATATACTTGGGCTGCCAACAAACAAATGAAATATAAGCCTATTCCATTGCTTTTGAAAGGATCTGTCCTCTGGCAAAGAAAAACATGACGACATAAAATATACTTTGGTGAGAATTTTATACATATGCTATTTATTTCCTGCATGGCTCACATCTGAATCATGTTTTCTGCCGGGAACAGACAAGGTATTGTACAGCCTTAACACACAGAGAATCGAACTGATTAAAACACCGTATAAATAGCAGAGAGAAAACAGAAGGACAGATTTGGGGGTCACAGATTAGCTCTTGCTACAAAACACGGCACAAACACAGCGCCACAGTAGAAACTCCTTCTGTGGAATGGGAAACATTTGAACATGGAGAGTTACAGACTTCCACGAGAAAACAACTCAAGCAGCAGCTATGCTCCCTCCTCCCCCGGAAAAAAAGAGGCATATTGAAATTTCTCAGACAAAACTATTTTCAGATTAAAATATTCTGTATACTCCTCCGTCACTTCTTCAGCTCAAGGATCAAGTTTTGAAACACCAAAATGTCATTTAAATAAACACACCTGTTTAATGACATGCTCTGCTTTCACTCCGAGATGGAAGTGAGTTTTCTCCCCAGAATACAACGCTCAATCTAACACGTCATCAAGACCTCAAAGAACATAATCTCTGAACACATTTAATGGGGCATTATACTGAATTTTAATTCACCTATTTGGGTTATATATCTTACATAAAAGGTTTAGTTTTCAACAAAGGAATTTCCAAATTTCAAACAAGAATTTAAGTTTTTTTTTAATTTATTCTCATAAAATTAAAAAAAAAACAACTGGAGAGCAAAAGCATAAATTATGAATTTATGCAACACATAACTATTATAAAACATGCACCTATATAACTACTAGACATCCAGAACACTAATTCCCTTGTCTCTCAAGAACATCTACTGCACTGAAAATCTCTTGAAATTCGTCCTGTCAGGCCACAGGTCCAAAACAAAGTGGTGCTAACTAGCATGACTTTGAAAATTTGCGAATAAATTAAAAAACCTCCTGGTCCTTAGGTGAAGGAAGTTATCATAAAGTTTGATTCCTATTTAGCAAAGAAATGTAGCACATTCCCAAGTCTGAGTCAGCTTAAATGAAGCCAGTGGGATTTCTTAAACAGTGACATACTCAGTTTGGCTGATAGCAACTATTTATTCTGAGAATATTTTGTTTTTCTCTCAGTAAATTAATAACTCACACAAAACATAAGCCAAAAGCATTCCCTAGTTTTCAGAGACTCAAACCCAAGTTACCCTTTTTATACTTCATTTATTATGGCAGGACTCAATGTAATCCAATTCTTCAACATTTATGTCATTCTCATTGTTTTCTTCCTGGAATTGCATCCACTAAGCTGCTGAACTAATCTGACATTAAGTCTGTGCAAGTCAAAAAGCACAAAATCCTCGGCAGAGTTTGCACTGTTCCCATTATCCAGGCACATTTATAAGGAAACAAAACAAAACACAGAAAACAAACAAAATAAAACCCTACAATGAATATGCCAATTCCCATCCTTGCATATCTTAATTCTGTAGCTTGGCCACAGAAGGCGGCTATTATTCCTTTATTTTATAAGCTACACACTAACGCTCACCAGCCTGGCAAAAGCCAACACTACTACCATGTCACTCTTTTAATGTCCAACTCACTCCATGGTAAAGAGAAGAGAGATTACTGGCAAAGTGGGAAGGGCCACTGTGCTCCAGTAGTGGGTCTTGCTAGAGGACGGATGTCTGAAACTGGCATTTTTGCACAACCAGAACTTAAATTATCTTTCCCTTAATCAGAAGGGACCACAGGTTCTACGGTTTTAGCATTTGCTCTCTGCAAATGTACTCATGACACTGCAACAGATCCTGCCCATCACAGGAAAAAAAGGAGCATCTCCTAAAGCCAACGAAAAAGATTTAGCAGCTACAACATTATTTCATCAATATCCCTCTAAACCCCAAGGGTTATTCTGCTAACTACTATTCTTGCTTTTCAGTAGCTGTAGGCATCAGCAGAAAGGAGGGCAAGCAGTATATAGTTCTTGACAGATGTACCCAGGGCTGTCAGTTAATGCAGGGCAAAAGGGACAGCAGAAAAACCCTGAACTAGAAAGGAAAAAGAGAAGAAGGCGAGTAATGCACTATTTTGTTACCATTTGGTGCCATGTTTAGATGGCATTATTTGACGCAACACACATTCAGATCTAGAGACAGCATTGGAAAGAACCAAATAAAAATACTGCCTGCACTTTCTTTCTCTTCTCACTCACTGTGTTGGCACGAACACGGAGCACCGGCATTTCAGAGCTCTGTGGAAAGGCCATTTTTCTCTATTTATGGAGAATTGTGTCTTTAAAACAAAATCTTATTAATGGCTAACAGTTATCATTTTTCATCCTGAAGTTTAATAGCCTCTGTATCTAAGCAGTAAAAAGGAGCCTTTAACACCCATTAAACCGAACACACTGTTCACGTCTTTTACAGCTTCGCTATCATTTGCTTGCCTGACCACACAAACATGCAAAACAGCAGTATTGCTGCTAAGGTTTTTAAAAGCACTTCCCACTTACAGGTGGGGAGGTTACAAGGTGCTCACAGACTCTGGTTGCACCTGGAGCTTCTGCTCGCACCAAAAGAAAAGAAAGGAATTAAAAATTCCCTGCTGTGCACTTTGCGATGTTTGTCAAAAGTGATAGAGGAAATAAAGAAAACATTTGCTGGTCCTCCAAGTACACTTCAGTTTGCTCTGCTCTCTAAAATTTCAATGGTCTGATCTGAAGAGCTATTCCGTAATACGAGAGCAACGAGTCAACGCCTCTTCGCACGAGGACATGCCCCGAGGTAGATCACGGGTCCGCAGGATTCGGCAAGCAGGACAGAAAAGAGAGACCTCCGACCATGTCAGCAACAGGGAGGACAACGTGGGTGGAAAAACAAAGATTCCCTCAAACTTGAGTGGCACTCCAGGTTGCACAAAGCTCAAAGATTTTCTCTAAATTATACTCCCACACTACACCAGGATTTCAGCCTACTCTATTTTCCTCTAAACAATCTTTGTCGTAAAACAAGCCACTTAAAACATTCCAATAATCAGCATCTACGTGGAGAGGTAGTATGCCTTTCTTGATCAACACGGTATCGTAATTTTTAACGCATCCTTTCTTTTAACTTCTGCTGTCTTCTAAATGAGGATTGTTCCAAACAATTTCATCTGCTTAGCTGACAAGACGACTCAGCCAACCTGTGCTCCTGCAACAGTGCTAAGAAACCAACACTGTCACAAGATGCTGGGCCCTCTCCTCCCTTACGCTACTGGTTGTTCTTAATTTGCTCATTCTTGACTAGAGTCAGAAGAAAACCACAGACTTTGTCCATTAGGCTAATGGACATGAAATGTGTTTGCTGGGACAGTCAGCACAGGGAAGGCCTCTGTCAGCCTCCCTCTGCAGTCAGTCTCAAATTACTGGTGAAATCCAGGAAAAGCAGCAGCCTCCAAGTGGCACACGTGCTGGAGTCTGCCCTTTGGGACCACATATGAGGAAATACTGATTTTTTGTTGTTGCTTTCCTTTACTCCTTGAGGAAAGTCCCTACTGCAAGAGGGTACCTAAGCTACTAATGATGCTGAGCTAAACATTTCTCCTTGGAGCTTTCCTGTCTGTTAAGAGAGTGGGTTGTAAAGGTTAAGGACAGAGTGTTTTTACCACAAGCACTAAGATGCAGTGGTTAAGCTATAACCAATTCTCCTTCCGTTGTGACTATCTAAACACTTGTGCAGAAAGCAAGACACACTGATGGGATGGGAGATTTTTGGATGAGATGCACAGATCCTTTTACTATTGAAACAGGAAATTCAGAGATGAATACCTGCCTGCCTTTCTTTGGGGTCCAGTTTAAATACAGACACGAGGACAGGGAAATCTTTCCAGTTGATACATTCCCAGGAGTTGAATGTGCATTGACCAAGCAATTCTAGCAGGCATCAAGTTTTGCCAAAGTTCTAAGGACTTCAACAAAACCGGACAATGACCAACTGAAATGAGGTGGCTTTCACTAGAAATCCCAATTAGCTCTCAAGTCCCAAGGGATGTCATGAATCCTTACCCTATCTCTTTGCAGGAGCAATGGAAAAAGCTGGTGACTATCCAGCCCTGACAGGATGCAAAAACAAAGAAAAACAACAACAACAACAAAAAAGCTGCAATTCCAAGAAGCAGGGAACTTCACAGATTAAAAATCTTGTTACTGGGGAGAAAATAACTCTGATGAGCAGGATGAGATATTCTTAGATGAGCAAAACTCAAAAGCTACATTAAAAATACCTTCAGCAACTCTTAGCAACCTATTGACAAATAATTCTTAGGGACATCAAAAGAGGCTGCTCAAAACTAGATTCTATTAACACTATGAAGAGGTTTTCCATGTATTTTCTTTGAGTAGTGTGCTGAGGCCCTCAGTGAAGCTACATTGTATTTGGAAGACACCAGTCTTGATATGGGGACAGAAAGGATAACTTAGGTTTTCTCTACTCAACAGTCATAGGCAAGATGTATATACTAAAGTGTATATAAAAATCCTCGTATTAGTCAAGTTATTTAACAATGAAAGGACAAAAAAAAAAATTAAGAGCAGCCATCACTTACCATTGCAGCTAAAAAAAAAAAAAAAGTTTTGATAAGGAAAATTAAATGCAACGCATCCAGGAGCCAGGCTGAGAACAGGATTCAACCATTTAATAACTGGCCTATTCGGCAGCCTAACAGTAGAACAATTTCATGCAGAAACCAAATGGTCACGAAACATGCACATTGTTTAGTAAAACCAATCTCACAAGTATAGAATTTCAGGGGATGGGATGTATTAGGAGCACATTGCAAGTGTTTACTGCTTCACAGGCTGCATGTTTTCAAGCACTCTTTCAAGACACTATTCATGCACATATCTACTTCTACCCAACAAGTGAATATGCCAAACTGAGTATGTTTATTATATAACATTCACACTTGAGTTTTAAGACTAGCAAAGTATCTCAAAGGGTGCCCAGAGAAACAGGTATAATCTGTTACCACAACGTCATAGGGTTGTAAAAACAAAATAATAAAAGAAAAAAAAAATAAAACAAAACAAAATAAAGGGAAGAAAGTCAGTATAACTAAAAGCCAGCACAATTATATATTTAATCCTTCTGAACAATTTCTCAACATGCAGGTCATACTGCCAATTCTGAAAACGCAACTGGGAAGAAATGATCGAGCTGCCTTTTCTTAGTCCCCTAAGTCAGCCTGTCCATAACAGTGCTGTGGTTGGACTCCAGTGCTGGTAATCAGAACTGTATTGTGATGGGTTCCGTGTTTGAGCTGCAAACATTTAATCAAATTTAACAAAACTGGACTACATGACATGGCAGTTCTAAATTACAAACTCAAATAAAGCTGGGTTTTGGATAGTGCCAAAAATATGAAGGGCTCACTCGCAAGAAAGAACTTTGTTTAGGATGGGCTCCAACCTTCCCTTCCTTCTGTTTACACCAGCCTGATCAGGATTCTGTCTTCTCCAGGCAACTTAACATTCTTGGCAGTGGGATTTTTGCAGGCTAACACTGTGCCAGAAACTGAAGTGCTGTTGTGCTGAAAGTGAAACAAAAGAAAACAAAAAA
>VZSV01000050.1:4451449-4473137 GCA_013398735.1 Nothocercus julius | reverse complement strand
TTTCACACCAAAACCAGCGATGCAAAATCGTTGCGCTGTCCCTCCTAAGGGAGCTGCTTTTGCAAGCCTTGCTTGTTTTTTTTTTTTTTTTTTATTTTTAGAGGAATTCATAAACTTAATGAGACCAAGGGAAGCGCCTGAGAGCAGGCGTGACACTGGGGAGCCTATTCCGGCATCTGCTCCCGTCTGCCCGGCGAGCCCGCTCACCGCAGGAGCATCAGGGCTACTCCCGCGAGCGCGGCGCGCGCCAAGCCCCGGCACCACCAGCGAAATCATGTCAGAAGTACGCGCAGACCCGAGTCTCTCTGCAACTGCACTGGTAACCTATGAGATGCGATACAAATAAATACTAATACGTCATCAGCTTAAAGGTCCTTTAAAAAACAGAACGGAAACGGAGGAATTCAGACCAATTTAAATTCCCTTAGTTAAATTCCTTTAAATTCCTAAATTTCCTCTTCTCTTTTCCAATACATGAAATTCATATACAGTGACAATTATATGCCAGGTTTCTCTAGGGCCAAAGCATCAAAGATTTTGGAAGAAAAACTTCACTTATTCTTAATTCTATCTATTTGATTTTAATGCCACTTGTGCCTTTAACTGACTGGAAAATGTGGAGAACATAGTAGGTCTCAGAGTCTTCAACTATTTTTAACAAAAGGCACAAATTTCTTGGTGACTCTCAATTAAAGAGAATAGTGGAAAATCAGTTATCTAAAATGATAATTGTTTCTTCTTGATTGAAATTCAATTTCTTCTATTTCTTCTGCTACTGACCTCGTGAGTGTTAAACATTATCTTTGAATAAATTACCACCATTTCACTATTTCAACCAGTGCCACAGCCATACAAATTTGAAGTACAGGATTAGACAAAGCCATTTTCACAGGCAAATGAAAATTGTTCAATCTCTGAAAATGGTACTTCAACATTTCTTCACTTCCTCAGAGCTGAGAGATATTTCAAGTATAACTTCAATCTATTTTCCTGAATTCAGAAAAATCTTCTAGCTACGACCTCATCATGCCTGGACACATGCTTATTTCTTAAGACTTAAAATGCTCTCAGGTACTCAAACCCTATTTTCACTCCAAAAATTGTTTTTTTTTTTTTCCTCATTCCAACATTTCATTAATTTTATGGTCACTAACGATAACGTTTACCACAATTAACTGTTCTTAAAAGTAGACTTTTAGAATGTTTTAGCAGTGAATGTCCCATATCACATTTGTATCAGCTTTTACTGTCTCACACCACATGACGTTTGAGTTTTGCAGGATACTCATACTTTTCAATGAAATATTTATATGATAGGGCAACTGTGATTTGAAATACACATAGGGTGCCCTATTCTGCAGCTTAGGGAGGAGGGGGACAAGTTATAACTTTGAGCCATGATAGCTCGAAATGAGAGGGAAGCATTTAAAACTTTTAAAATGCAACATCAGATCAACCATCCCGAGCTGCAACTCAGGGACCATAAAAAGCACCTTCCCTGTTTTGTTAAAGCTCAAGTTTTTCCTTACACCTGGTGGGATGAAAAATCAGATGACTTATAAAGGCTTATCAGGATGCTGGAACGTGCTTATTTGAAATAACCACAAACTACAGAAGAGAACAATGACATCTGCTCATGGAAATAATGTGACCATCACAGATGATATTGGAATTAGCCCTCTAGAAACCCCCTGAAAAAAAAACAAAAGCATTTTGGTTATTTTGTAAAACTGAAGTCAAACCCTAGCTCTATTTTTATATTGCTTCACCCAGTAAAGACATTAGCTCTATTCCCCACACCTCCAGCAATTGTGAGAAAAGGTGGCACCGGCTGAATCGTTCCGATAAGCCCAGTACCACTTACCCATACCAGAAGCGAGGGTCGCTGGATATGCAATGGTTGAGATTCCGGTGTGCCAAAGCTTTCTTTTTATTTAGGACAAATTCTTGCAACTTCATCTTTACTTCTGTGCTTGCCACTGCACCTGAAGTGTCAATAATAAAAGAGAAAGGTTAACCAATGCACTTTGGATGAAAGCAGAGATGACTAAAAATTCAAATGCTTTAAGAATTAAAATTTCCAACAAACACCCAGAATTAAATCTTTGATTCTGAAATCAATAGAGAAGTTTTCTTTCAAAGGGAAGGGAACAAAGTGCCTCCAATAAGGAGCTCTCCTTTTCTTTTCCTTTGGCTTTGCATATAATCACAGCTTATGTTTAAAAATGGAGATTTAATCAGAGATTTATCATTTTACTATAAAAGATTTCTGCGGAGGATTTTTACACTTGCATAAAAGTACATTTAGAATAAAGCACTTGTATTAGGTATTCCAGCTTTCTTTTAATCAAAGGTATTTAAGAAAAAGGGTCTTGTGTACACTCAAGTTTTAAATGTCACATCTGCAAGCAGAAGGGGAATGAGATGAATGTCTCATATGTAGGTTTTGTCTTGAAAAATCTTGTAAATAAGAACCTCTTTGTTCAAAAGAATCTGTGTACAGTAAGACCTACATAATATTCCAATTCATTTACAAGTGTGCAATCTATTTCTTCAAATAGGAAACCTAACAGTAAAAAAAAAAAGTCAGTAATTTCGAAATGTAGAGTTAAAATGTCAACTGTGTAATTTCTAATCATTATTTGCTCCACAATAGAGACCGGTCTGTTCTTCCTGTGATGATGGGTTAAAATTATCATTCAGTTGACAGAACAGATTCACGGGCAGAGCTTCTGACAAAGCAACGCATAGAAAGTTTGGCAAGCGGCACATGTGGAAAATGACGGTTCATCTATACCACAGTGTAAACCCAAGAAGTCCAAAGGAAAATATCCGGCCTACAAGAAAATCAAAAGGCCAGCAAAAGGCCGGTTCTACTGGCAGTAAAAAGCTCCAAATATGACAGGGTGACCTTTTGTCTCCTGCACTCTCCTTAACTTTTTTTTGCATTGCCACAAAAGAAAATTGCAATATTTCTACAAAGCACTGCCTCAAGATTTAATATTGCTCAAGCATTTAGACAGGGTTGAAAAGCTTGAAAATTAGCTCCTTTTGGAGCAGCATTTATCTCACTAGTTCTGCAAAATGGAGATTTGGGAAGCACTTGAGCAGGAAGGTCAACAGAGGAGCTGTATATGAATTCACAGGAGCTTAGCAAAGCACATGACTAGACCAGAATGGGCAACAAGTCCAGGAATCCACGAATAAAGGCCTTATCACTCCAAAAAAGTCTCATTCTAAAATTATTCACATCTTGAAAATAACCAAACGTGCCTGGGTTATATGGGATTTGGATAAATCAGACATTATTTAAGAGGCTTCATGCCAAACATTTTTGGATCCTGGGGTTTGCTAAAGCTCCACTGGCTCCTCCTCCCCTTTAATTAGAAGCTGAAGGGTCCCATGTGCGCAACGAAAGACGAAAATGGAATCGTGCCGGGGCCGTAGACAAAGCTGACGCGTGAGATGTTTGAACCCACGTTTAGTCCTTGACCCTTCAATTGAAGGGTCAAAGAAAAAAAAAAAGTCCAATCTGCTTTTTACATGTCATAATGAATTATTTTAGACCAAGCCCTATATATAGGCAGAAGCACTGCACAGCTTCCAGTATGGATTTTAAGGGGGAAATCTGAGGCAGAAGCGCTCAACTTGTTAGGTATCCAACAGTGTGTGTCTTAAGGTGTATAAGCAAAGAGGACAACTGCAGAAATCAGACCTAAAAATCTATAGGAAAAGTTGTAAGTCTGCAGGTGGGAAGCAAGACATTCTACACTAATAGAGAGGCAAGATACAGAAGAGTAAAACAAGGGACAAGACCAAAGGAGCTGGAGAGCTCAGCATAACAGCCTGGGCTTTGACAGGGGGAAACTGTGCATGAAGACAGGAAAAAACAAACTGCAGAGTATGAAAACAGCACATTCATTTCAGCCTAAATCAAGAGAAAACAGGCTGAGCCACATTGCTATGGCAGAGAGAAAAAATATGCATTGTCTCAACATCATATTGTAACTGAATGCAGGATAAGGGAAGGGTAGGGAGAAGACGACCAGAATAAAGGTAAGAACCAGCACCAAAGTCCTGTGCAAAGGAGAGGCTGCACAGTGCGAGAAGAGAGGTATAAAATAAACAGAAATTAATGGGCACAAGCATTTAATGACAGTGCAGGCTGGCCATAACCAGCCAGCTTATAGGGGAAAGTGCACCCTGAGCCACAGTCAAGGCTGCCTGAGCAACTGGGGACTTCATGCCCAGAAGGACCGGGACAGGGACAGTGCTGCGTGTCTGCAAACCCGCACACAGAACCTGCTCTGGGCTCCCGGGGACAGCAGGAAGGCAGGAAGACCGACTGTTGCTTATGATCCTGCATAGCACGAGGAGAGGACCTCAGCTCCACAGACCGCTTCCTCCTCCTTTTGGAAGGCAGGCTTTGGATCAGAAGCATTACCACGGCAGATTTGGGTTCACAGGGACAGCTTAACACTCCTGATATGGGAAATCAAGGTGTTGGTATTATGTTGATGTAAATCTACTTGTGATTTACCTTCTAAGAGGTAGGAAAAAACACATTTTGCCTTCTAAGGACAGGGATGGAGGGGGAATAAACTATGTTCTTTATCTATTAAACGCTCTTCATACTTCAGATTAGGACAATTTTAGCTGCGTTATACTTAAGTTATTTTTCTCGCTTCAGAAAATTTTGTTAAGTATTCTAGAGAGCTTAGCTGCTCTAGTGATTATACACCATAGCACTTCTTAAATAAAAGTATTTTAAAAATAAAATTGTAGTCATGGGAACAGGATCTTAACTTAACATCCCCAACTTCTGTTCTTTCTTCTACCCCTGTATTTTTCCTCCAAAAGCTGCTTCAGACTCTTTTCTTATTTTACAGATTTATGCACATTTATTATTTGTAAATTATTTTAATGAGAACAGAGATAAATTTTGCAGAGATTCTCAACAAAACCTGGATACAATATCAACAGAGGAGAACGGCAGGGTGAAGTGGAAATGCTTAGACCTTTCATCCAGTCCAGACCAACCACCTTTACTTAGGAAAATAACACAATGTAGTCAAAGGATAAATGAAAGCATTCTGCATGACAGCCAGCTGGACATCATAGTAGCCAACCTGTATCAGCATCTCTTTACCATCCTCTGGCCTTTCTCCCAATATTAAAAACAACAACATGTCTGAATTCCTGCGCACTACTTCGCTAAGATTTTAGGGCTGACCCATACCTTCCTTTATACTGAATGCAGCTTCAAATCTGTCCTTGAAAATTACATCTGCGGGAAGGGTAGAATTCAAACTTCAGCTAATTTTCCCCTCGTACACATTTACTTTTCTCTTAGAAAAGTCTTTCTTGAAACCTTATCTCTTTGCTGGTCCCCAGTCAGTGTCTTATCTCCTGTTGCCCTCGAGCCCTCTCAGCTTCTTCCACCACAAACTTCCTTATTTCATTTGGAAGGAAGCACTAATGAGTTGACAGTACAACTTCACAAGGTATTTTTCCTCCAATTCTCTTCTGAAGAAAACAGAACAAGCAACCGAGTGTCTTTGATAAGGCATTTGTGAGGCTGTAATCGTTTCACTGAATCTTGTGAAATCCATAATAACCACAGAAAAGTATGCAAGAGCCAACCACAATCTGTACCTCATAAAAGAACGACTTTCTGAATGAAAACACTTTAAAGCTAAAAACTGAGAACTTAGATACATCTTTAAAGAGTGAAATTAAAAAAAAAAAAAATGAAAGGGAAAAATGTAGTGTGCATCTGGCATATTTTATGGTTTTAATATTCTGTCTCCATTAGGAATGCTGCCAAAAATACTTTAAAAAATGTTAAATCAAATAAAGAGACGATACGCTCCCTTTCAAAATATGCTAAAATGGCAGTTAGTAAGACGAAAATGAAGATAAAGCGTGGAACTACACTTTTCTTCTCCCCTCAATACCTCCTAAGAGTTCACACAAGCTCCCCATGCAGTCAAGCTCTGCAGAGAGGCTCTCATGAAGGTTTCATTAGTTTTATAAAGCTACCGGAGTGAAGTTTTATGGTTTCCATTCATCTACTCTGCTTGTCAGTGCTGAAACAAGGGAGCTTTTGCTACTTACTCTCTTTTCCTTTCTCCTTGTTTTTTAGCTGCTGAAGTTTCTGCTCTCGATGTTGCTTTTCCAGCTCTTGCTCCTGTCTGTGTTGCTCCAACTTCCTCTGGTGCTCCAGGAGTTCCTGCTGATGCTTCATTGCCAGCATCTCCTGCTGCTGCTGTGGAGAAGGAAAGAGGAAAAAAGATGATCAAATTAACACAGTCAGATTCTGCAGTGCTAAAGCAGAAGTTGCCATCATCTGCCAACGATGCTGTTCAAGTCAGAGAAGCAGAAGAGCAGCCTCTCCTTTCCAGGGGACAAAGCTCCCCACAGAGGACACATTAATAATGAATACTCTCATATGCTCCTCATGTGATAATCCTACACTGAGGAAGCACTACTGAGCTTCCCAAGTCAGACACCAAAACATGCCATAATCAACACCGCTCTTTGCGAGACCAGTTCAGTTCCCTCGTACGCACACTGGTTTGAGTAAGCCTTTAATTAAGTGATTGCACACTGGTTTCTTCAAAAGTCCTTGCTCTCTCTCTGTACATACAGAAGAGTAGCCAAGGATGGACTATCTCCTTAAACTTAATCCCACACATCCAAACACAAAGTTAATGCAAAAGGACTGTAGCTTCCTGTGGTCTTGTTATACAACCATCACCAGTTCCTGAGATTAATTATGAAGTATCTCCCAGTAACCACTCAAGGAAGGATTTACCCCACCCCAACATGAATTCACAGAAAGAACCTTGAGACAGGCCGTCCAGTTAAGGTTCAGATTTGCCAAGCTCTCATAAAGTGGCACGTTGGAGATCTGAAGCAGCAAAGGCTCCTTTAACACAGCATTTGTGGGTGAAGAAACTTTACAAAATCCTATGCAGAGATTACCTTTTTTTTTTTTTTTTTTTTTTTTTTTAACACAAGGCCTTCATGCCACAAGCAGGCAACAAAACGGGTAAGACACAAATGCCAACACGAGCGCAGCTTTGGGAAGAGGTGCTGGTTTCTTCCCACGACTTTGCCTACCAACCCTCCAACGGGCTCCAGCTGCCACCGAGACAGCTGGTCACAGTCTCCCTCCACTCCTGCAGGGCCACGCTGGGTCTCCCTTGACTACTGTGGAAGACATAACACCATTTTTTTTTCTTATCTCTTCTTTTTCGTTGCTTGGCTGTTGGCCTAGCAAGCAGCCCAACCCACAGCACACCCACATGTGGGAGGTGGTGGGGAAAAGACCCTTTCAACAACAGCTCAGTCTCATCTCAGCCTAAGCTGATCGCGAAACCATGGGTAGCTTCCAGCACTGGATTTTTAAGGATAAATTTGTTGAGATGTTTTGAGGTGACCTGGTGCCTTCCCACCACTTCCAGTAGCAGCCCCACGGTGAGTTTTGTAGTTAGTCTGAAAAAGTAGCTCTAGACATTGCAATCAACCAAGTCTGTAACTGTCCACAGATAAAACACCGGTGGCTGTAAAATCTGGCACCACAATACCATTACCATTGTATTTTGTAGACAGGGAAGCAGAGCAAGCCTAAGTTGCTCCCACATAACCACACATAAGACCAGAATTAGCATGAGATCTTCAAAGCCTTAGACAACCAGGCTTCATTGCCCGAGAGGCTGAGCCCTGACAGCTCATCGTGGTCACGTTCAAAGACCCAAGTGTCAAATCTGGCCCCTTAGAAGCTCTGTCCACGCACCAACCTCCTGCAAAATGTAAGACAGACCACCTCTCCAGAAAGTCCCAGCCTAGCGTATCCTCTGTGGCTCCAGGAGTGTTTTCCTGGGAGCTCAGAGGAGCAGTTTGGCTCCTCTGGACCACAGAGAGGTACCTGCTGGCACTTGGAGACCGCCCTGCATTTTGACAGCAGGCCAGGAGAGAAACACACTGACGGGGAGCAGATGACAAATGACGAGCTGCAACAGCTTGTCGCTTCTCTAGGTGCGAATGGATCTCCGTGGGGCTTGCAACAGGCACTTCCCTAGCACAGGGCCTCTCCCTTGAAAAACATCCAGTGTTATCGAAAAAAGCCATGCTGCTTTCTTAAGAAAGAGCTCAAACTAAGATTTAGGATGCCACCTTGCCCTAAGAAAGGTCCCTGTTCCTCCACTGCTACTTCCCGGTTCCCTCTGCCCCCGTCCAGCAAGGTACATTTGCAACCGAGCCGCTTGGGCTGCTCTCGTTACCCCTGCAAATCGCTCCAAAACGCAGGAGCACGTTTGCTCCCCGGGCGGGTGCCCACGATCGTATTACGGCCGCCCTGCAAGCTTTACGTTGGCAGCTTATAAAGCGGCAGATTGATCGGGAGCTGGCAGCGCTACCCTGCAAAACCCTTCGCGCTGCGAAGGCGCTGGCGATCGAGGAGGCTGCGCCGAGCTGCGACTTAATGGGGATCTGTGCTCCGATACCACCCACCGCTCGAGGTTCCGCAAAATCCTGGCAAGGGCTTGGGCCACTTCTGGCATGGTTAGCGAGATGGGAACGTCTCCACTCTTCTCCCAACCTTACCGCCATATGCGCACATGCAAAACTACCGCCTTACGTAGCAGTGATTCTTCTTCTCCCTTTTCCATGTTTTCTATCTAGGGTTTTTGAGTGGGAGTTCTTTGTTTAGTTTCTGGCATTCTACATTTGTACCACCCAGTGTTTGAGCTGGGGATGCATTAAAATTATACGATTCTATAAAAGCATACAAAGAAAAAAATAGTTCAGCTGACATTCTGCAATCTGCCCGGCTATCTGGTGGAAACACGCGATGGAGCAGGGCCTGCTGTTGGTTGGAAGCGTGCAGACTGTTGCAAAACACCGCAGAGAAGCTACCGGCGACTTTACCTGTGTCTCCTCTTTAATCCTATTAAATTTTATATAAACAACAAACAGGAATTTGGATTATCACCACCTACAGAAGTGAAAAAACAAAAAGCCCATGGTCTTTTTTTTTGGGTGCCTAATTAAGCAGCCGCTTCCACTAACACGTCTCCATTTGGGGAGGCAGCATCATTTCAGACTTCCAACATCCCCACCACATGGTGGGCTTCTATAACCATAGGAAGTATGCAAATGAACAATATTTAATGCACAATATGTTAAAACAGGTTTTGTTATTTTTTATGAAATAAGGAGCCTTTTCTCTCCATCTGCAGTCTCCTAAGCTTCGCAGCCTATGCTCCCTGTAATGTTTTACATACATTAAGATGCTTTACAAGGAAGCGTGCTTCCATTGACATCTGTAGTGAAAAGTAAATGAAAAGACAGATTTGTATCTGCACGGCTTACAGACGTTTCATTAAAGATGCTTTGTTTCTGCTGAATTTTGACCCCAGTTTCCATAAAGAGCACTCAATACAGCTGCAACCCCTTCCAAACTTAAGTGAAGCAACCTCTCCAATCCCACCCAGGAACTCACTTTTTTGTTGCCTGCTGGAGCCTCAAAGTGCCTGAACAACTTGTTTTCATACTCTATCTGAACTCCTACAGCACAAATGTTTGTTTCTGCGCTTAGGCGTGAAAACAAACTCCATAGACACTATTGATAGGAAATATATGGCACGCACGCAAGGCGTGAGAGCGACGCAGCCGGATGCCTGCTAGCTTTAACCTACCAGCTCAGGCGACTGCAGGGAAGATCCTGCAGCACAGATTGCACGCGGGCTTTTCCTCTGTCTCCCAACAAGCCTGGTTAAGGATTTGGGGTGCAAACCCAAGCTGAGACTGGCATTGCTCATCTCTGCTGTTGTCACTATCTATGCTGGTTATCATGCAGTCAGAGGAAACAGAAATATCTTCATTACATTTGCACAATTGCTCTATGCTTTGAAAAGACAGGGTTGAAGAACTCTCTGCAAACTAGATGGTGCCCTGATTTGCCTTTTAAAACTTACAATTTTTTTTCATTTTCCAATGTATTTTTCTGCTGATGATTTGCTAAAAAAGCCAACAAAAACCAAACTATAAACAGCAAAAGAACCCCAAAACCCCACTAAAGACTGACTAAACAAGAGAAACAGGAAATCTGATAATCAGATAACATCTATAAAACTTTCCTATGCACAAAATAAACTGAAACACCAGAAGATTATTAGCTTTTCTGTTTCAGTAATCTAGGCAGATTTTAAGAGGTCACAAACATGCAGAAGAGCACGTGGTTAACTGCTGTGCAGTTTTATTCCCCTCTCCTGCTCCATGCACCAAACTTGGCCTGACAAGATAATACCCACACGCTTTACAGGCTCTTTACACACTTCAGCTTTGTTCTGACATTAAACCTTCACTTGAATGGCTTGGCAGGGAGCAGGGGGGGCAGGAAGTCTGATCATATCTAAAAGCGAAATATTCCAGAACCGTATTTCAATGGGACACCTCCTCCCACCACTTGCATCTTTTAGAAATTGCCCGAGTCAGGAACTCAAAAGTATCTCTCGAACATCACTTCACAACATCCCAAAGGATGCTTGGGTGGCTCTGATAAGGATTATTAATTACTGAGCTGAGCTCTTATTCACATACAGCAAAACACAGAAGACGCTGCTACAGATCTCTCATTGGCAAATGCACGAGTGCCAGTTCTGCAGCACTTGCATGTTACTGGTTGCATGCCCATGAGTGAAACAGCACATTTTTTCTGGACTGTAATAAAATTTAAATGTTTATGGAATACAAAGTGATACACCAAGAGAAATCACTTGCATCCACATGGATCCATGCACTTGCATGGAACGAATTCCAATAGCTATTGGAGGAGTATATTGTGCAACAAATAGGCGTTCTGCATTGGTTAACGTGGCAGAACATCTGAACAAGGTGCTCCTGCCAAAATAAATATTTGTAAATATTTTTAACTATAGGGATTCCTGCATATGCTTAATGTCACTGCTTCCACTATTTATGAGAGCTGCACAAATGTTCAACTGTACCTGTAGTTCACGCTTCTGGGGCTCCGTTAGCATATGTTAATCGTAATAAATGTAGCAAGGAGAATGCAGTGCATTTTAAGATATTTATCAATTTTCAGCAAACCACACGGTCTCGGCAGTGCAGCAGATTTTGCCAGTCACGCTCCTCACTTCTCTTCAGTTACATCCTCAAGAAAGTCCATCAAGAACATGAAGGGAACCAAACAGCAACTTTTCAGCAAGTTCACTCAAAACTTCCAAAAAGAAACATCGTTTTGAGCAAAGCAGAAATAAAAGTTGCCTTTAGCCACTGCAGAACAAATGGAAAAGTTACGCTCTGCAGTATTCCACATGTATCCATCCAAAAGAAACCCACTGTGCTACTGGAAAGCACACGCTCCAGACAGCAAAAACTCCATTTGCTAAGAAGAACAAGGCTGTATTTCATTAAGACATGTTATTACGACTTGCACAACACCTCTGAGATGTGCTAGATGAATACTAAGGGTGTGGATCTCTCCTGAAACCCACTATCTCGCAAATACTACGTTAGTCTTTCCCCAAAAGCAGGGCACAGCTCTCCTCCCCATATTCCTCAGGTTTCTCCTTCCCCTACAACAGCCATCTTAACGATGCTTCTGTCATTTAGTTCACACAACATGGTAAAACTGATTAAAATTTGCAAAGCATGAAGTGGTTTTAAATGCTAATGGACTTCTAGGTCTTTAAAATAGGTATTTTGAAAACTTTATTGCAATTAGTGGAGGGCAGTGCAAAAATCTCTGTATCCAAGCAGCTCCCTGCTTATTGATGCAGCTAAAGCTCATAACACGTAGAAATAGTTCAGGGCAAGGCTGGGTGAAAAACAGTTAGCATAACTATTGTCCACAAAAATCCGCTGTGATCCAAAGCGCCTTTAGTGTCCACCTCCTCACGAAGGAGCTACAGCCCAACTGAACGTGGTGGGATGTCACCCAGAGCACCTCTGCAGCTCTTCGTGTTTGAAGGCGACTCCTAATTCCACAAGCATGAGGGAGCACAGGGCAAGAAGAAACAGGTCACTAGGGCAAGAAGGAAGGTTTTCACCTCCAAGCAAGGCCATAACTGGCATGCTCTAGTCTGATATAAGAAAAGATCGCAACCCAAGGACTTCTTCCTGGAAAGCTCAAGGGCTCTGTATGACCAGCTTGCTGGTTGTTTTGTTTGTTTTGTTTTCTCCCTCCCCTGGCTTCTCTATTTCAGGTTCTCCCCATCCTGTTTAGTGGATTTTTCATCCACTATTCTCCAGCTTTAGGACTCTCTTTTGACTGTGTTTTAATTCCACAGGCAGAGCTGTTACAGTTGTACAGAAGATACCTGCTGGAACACCTGGGGCTAGGCTAGACATGACTGGTTGTACTGGGAGGGGGGAAGAAAAAGAGGGAAAAAAAAGTTGTGGTTTTCAGCATGAGCCAGGTAATAAGGGTTCCTAGACACAAAAAAATCTGAAAATATTGCATGGGAGAACAAAAGTCTATATTACAATCTCTCTTTTTGGACCTACCATCAACTGAACATGTGGATATTCAGGGAGCCCCTTTCCAGCTGCTGCAGAGCGGGGCAGCCCAGGCCCCAAATCCGCACAGCCCCTCTTCTTTCTGCACTGCAGCAGCGGGAAAGAAAACAGCCCTTCTCAGCTGACAGTCACCCAGGCAAGCGCCCAATCTCGCTTAGACATATCCTGCCGAGCACGTCTGGAGTTCAGCGTTACGTGGTTCAGGTTTAGTAGCTTGGGAAAAGGAATGACAATTAAATTTCCTGATCACCATAGGCTAAAAGATCCCACGTTAACAGTTGGGCACTTTTTAGATGGACATACAACTCTGAATTCCTACTTTTTTTCCCCATCCCATTCTCCTTTCCCCCATCCTGAAAGCCTGCCGGCTTGCGTTCTGCTAATGCAGCAGCAGCTTCACCCCTCTAGCCCCTGCATGGCTGTGAAGGTAGACTATCAAGAATGTATTTTTATGTGTCTTTTACTCCCTAACAGCAGCTCCACACCACTTTTTACGCTTCTTTCAGGACCACAATAGTTGCAAGCCTTGCAAGAAGGCCATGAGCTGCATCTGTGGCACTTCAAGCGCTAACAGGGCACAAAATGTTCAACCTGTTGTTTTTTAAGCACTGACTGGATCCCAAATGCAGTTCTCCAAGATTAACAATCCTATCACATCAGAGGCAGACACCTGTTATCTCCTGGATTTTCAAGCTTGTCCTGAAAATGATGGAAACTGTCAAGAATGGGCGCAGTCTCCAGGAAGAGAAAGAAACCTTCTGCATTGCTTAGAAAGAAATAACATTTAAATGACCAAAATCTGTCCAGAAGTATACCTTGGAAGCACCATTGATTCAGGCTCAAAAGCTCTGTTAAAGAAAAAAAAACATGTCATTTGAAAACTACAGAAACTCCACAAAACCATCTTCATATTCTCAATGCTGCTATATATAAAAATCCATGCCTGAAAACATTCCACTTATTTAATTTATTGGCATAAAGCCATTAGGCTGCACAGGATGCTGTTAAACGTAGGAAATTTCTACATTAAATTGAAAGAAAACCACTTCTCAGCTGCTGCTTGGTGAACGCCACTGCAGATCTGAGCTGCCTCTTATGCACAAAGGTCCAGGTGACACAAACCCGCGTCTTCTCCACCATCCTGCACACACTGGAAAATATTTCCTGAGATACTGCTGCGTATAAATAAGCTTTTCTCAGATGAGAGAAATAGCATTGGATGAGAAAATTAACATCTTCTCATGTATCCAGGGTAAGCTTTCTGTTCCACGTTTGGACAGAATGTTGTTGAGATGCTGCTCGATTGGGGAATAACATCAGCAGGACACACTCTTTTTTTTTGATATCTACTGTCACGTGCTAATGCATCAGCTTCCTAAAGGAAGTTTCGGCTTTAGCTGTAAGACGGTCAGAAGTCCTAGGAGCTCTGAGTTCGGGCCATGCACAGAAAGGAGAGATCTGTGTGACCCACCACGCCGTCTGCCTCTGCTGAGCTCGCGCTGCCTGCGGCCCTCCTGCCCCCCTTCAGCCATCTCAGTCAGGCCCTTGACCAGCAGGCAAGTGCAAAACCTTTTGCTAACTTCCAGCTGATCTTGGACGGGAAAAATGCAGAGGGAAAAAGCGCGACAGTGCTTCCTCCGCAGCGAAGGGCCGAGCCGAGCCCCGGCGGCGCGGCGTCCCGCCACCTCCGGGCGCCCAGCTCCCTCTCCCGCGCCGGGGGAGGCACGTCCGAGGGCTGTCAATATTGCGGCACACTTGGCCAAGCCTGCCTCAGTGGAAAACCCGTTCCCTGAAGGCTGAGGATGAGATTTTGCCCCTCTCCAGCCAGTCCAGAGCAGCCTCGGGAGCCTCCGCGTGCAGCGGTGGGGAGCGCTTTGCTCGAGCTGCTCTCAGATGTCAAGCTGCAGCAAGTTGCAAAGCTCCCCTGTAGTTGTGAAAGACAGTTTTCTGTATTTCCATATGGCGTGAAGCCTTCCTAAAGCTCAGCTTATTTCCCTAAATATGTCAAAGTTTTCTCGCTCCTCTCAGCAGGCGATGATCCTTCTCCCTCCGCGAGCAGAGCTCTAACTGCTTCCATTTATACCTCCCTTCCACAAATATTATCTCACTCCAAGCTCGGTTCCCTGGCTCACATGACCATCAGGAATTAGCTCCTTTTACACAGAGACCAGATCTTCCAAAAGAGAAATGCAAAAAAGGTTCAACAAATAGGGGCAGCTGTTGATTTTCTGTTACAGCACAGACTAAAGTGAGGCAAAAAATGGAAAAAGGGATCACCTATGTAGGATTGGGCCAACTTTATCTTTTCCCTCTTTACTGCATTGGATGATGAAAATTCTGCAGCTGAGATCAAATCAAGTTCTGGAAAATACAAAACCTTCAGCTTTCAACTGAAAAATAATATGCTTGAAAAGATAAATAGAAAGACATGATCACCACTTTTAAAGCAAATTTCATTTACTCCAGAGGAGTTCAGGATGTTTCACATACTGCTGTTTTGTTCAGGGGGAAGGACGTTTCCCCCGTCTTTGATCATACTAAATCCCTCATACTTTATATTCACCTTATTCACTGAAAGAACAGTTTCTGCGTTCCAGTCAACAACACTGTAACAAAAAAATAAATAAATCTTCTCTGCACTGGCTGCTGTAATTTAGTAATGGCTGTATGTATTTCTGCACAAAAAAACAATTTCTCCCCAACCCTCTGAACGCACTTAAGCAATATGCATTGCTTAAGTAATGCATATATTTTTAGCATCACCTATACCTGTATGCTCTTGTGTGGTACTTTTAGCAGCAGATGCACAGCTGTTGAATCCCTTTTGGCAAAACTCTTCGCTGCCTATAAGCAGAGGAGCACAAAGCTATTTAAGACTCATGTCTTTTAAAAACTGGAATCCAACGCAGTATCTGCTCTGTATATGTAACTGCAGACAGATGTTGTTCTGCTATATCCAAAATATACTTGCAACCTAGGAATTGCAATCCTGAGGGGAAAAAAAATAGAAACAGCATAATGAAAGGGTAAAGCAGAAAGACTACTGCTTATTATTAATTAACAAATAAAGAAATAAAAGTTTTGTAGCTGTTGATTAAATCGCTGGATATTAGACTGTAAAGAAAAAGAGCCAAATTAGTTGATGCTAAATAGTTACCTCCAAATATGTGAAACATAGTAAGATGCAGCTGTGCTCCCCCCACAAATACTGTACAAGGCAATCTTGTGATATAATTATAGTAGATTTTATGTATAAATTGTACAAATAGTATAATTTATATACTATACAATAATATAGAAATAGTATAATTGAGGCTCTGAAAAATTCCAATGGAACCAATATCAAAGAATTGCTGTGTTGCTTGACATCAGACTAAGTTAAGAACGTTGAAATTCACCTTTTAAATTTTGTGTGTTTTGCTGCATTTTGAGGCTGCTTCAGAACTGAACCTTTTCCCTGAAGAGTTTCAAGCCCAAACCAAAATTGCTAAACACAGAGGAAGGTGGGCAGAGAGGTGGTCCCAGCCTTCGTGCACCCTGTCATTATGTCTGACCTTAATCGAGGTTTAGACCAGGCAGGGCTAGATTCCCAAGGGGTTTCTTATCCAAGAGGAAACCTCCTCTGTGCTGAACAGCAAACCTGGAAATGCGAGCTTGCAAAAAGGGTGCAATGGCCCCAGTGCTGCAATCCTGTAAAGTCAAGTTTTGGGGCCATACTTTCAGTTGAAGAACTTAAGCCATACATTACTTAACTATTTTTGCATATTGAACAATTTACTTTGGAGAATAAGAGACTAACGACCTCCTTAATCCCTTCAAGTGACACCATAAGCCAGTCATCAAATAAAGCTCGTTTAGTCCTAGCTCCCAACTGGAAAGTCAAGAGGTTGACGTGTCTTTCACGTTTTTAATCGCCAGATGTGCTGTGTGAATGAACAGAACAGATCATAAACCACAGTCTTGTGCTGCTGCGAAAGACCTAACAGCTCAGGGCCATTCCACATATTCTGACAGCTATGAAGCATTTTGTTAAATCTGCAGCCTTTGTGTTTACTAGCTATTACTTCTTTTTGACATTTCCTGGGATCGGTTTGCAGTTTATTTTAAAAAATAAAGGCCAAAAAAAAAAAAAAAAAGCCTTAATCCTACCTTTTTTTCCCCTCCCAAAACATTTCTCAGTACCTTGCACATGACACACACTATCTTTCCCAGCATAATCTTGCTGTTCTCCTAAATGGAGATGTGCATCCATCTCACACACCTTTTAACAGCTCTCTGTGTACGACTCAAACCAGAGACATCCCCAGCACATCCGCCTGGGCCTTTCCCGTGTGGGAAGCATTGCCTTGGCCCAATACACCGGCAGGGCACGGCCTTGCAGCCGCATGCATAAACGTGCACACACACGCAGGGAACGGGAAGCGTGCTACGCATCCTAAGCAGCTTTCAAAAGAGCACCGCATCCTTGCTCATCTTCATTCAGGGTGGAATCTGCACCAACTTTTAACTTTCAACCTCCTAGTGCTTCGCTTTTGTAGAAGGTAAGGCTATTTTTTTGCTGTGATAATCTCTTTATCCTCCTCCCTGTTCTTCATGAGTCATAAGGCAGCTGAATAGCTCAAAGTTTGCAGTTCAAATATGAGGTTACACATGTGTAAATTCTCTGGACAAAACAGTAGCTTCCTTGGACTTACAGATTACTTACAAGTTACTTAACTTGCCCATTAAATTGGGATGACTTTCGTATTTTTCATGGTCGTGTATTTAATGACACTTGCAATTACAAGGTGCTAATGGAAATACTCATTTATCAAAGATATTTACCATTTTTCATTCTTGTGCATATTACTGAGAACCACAAATGCTGTAACTGCTTTTAGGATATGAATCGAGGAATACACATGCGTGTGTGGTTTCATGAATGTGCGCATATATGTACACATGCTTATACACACACATTTAAACACTTTTGCCCTAAAGAGAGCACATTGGAGCACCCATTAGAGAAACAGGCATTTGCTGTTAATCAGTCTTCAAATGGTTAGCATCTCTGTTTGAAAAGGCTGTAAATAATACAACATTAACTTTTAATCCCATCTCCCTCCCTCTGACATACATTTCCTATCAAAATGAAAGTTCTGCAAGGTTGAATTGAGGTTGCTTTTTAATATTATATTAACACTATTTACCAGGCGCAGCGCTAATCCTCCTTTGGAAAGGGAGCGTATTAGCAATTCTGAAAGCTGATGTTACCATAGCAATGGTCTATCACTGTGAAATATTTATATAATGTCTAAGATTTTCACTATGCAACAGCCATCTTCCGAACGACACTTCCCGCGTAGCCCCTGCGCTGCCTTCCAGCCTGCGCCACAGAGCGGTGCAAAGCGATCGGCAGTGTCCAGCCTGTCCCCCATCCTCCTCAGCTGTGCATGACGCAACCCGCACTGCGTTGCCCTGCAGAAGACACTAACGTCCACGCATCTTGGGTTAAACTCTGCTGAAACGAAGCTACATCAATTTCCCAAATGCAGATTTATGTCCTGCAAGCCAACGATTGGCAGTGGAGGCAGGACTTTTGGGCACCTGTAGATATCTAGCTAAGGTTTCATGTGCCTCCTCTCCTCCACGCCATTCCTCCTTTTTAAAGCTTAGGCCTTGACAGTCATCTAACCAGGGACGGTCCGCTCCACCACATCTCCATTGCCAACCCCAACAAGTCCACTTGTCCGCCCCGGCTCCGGGTGACACGATGCTTTTTGCATGCCACCCAAAGCAGGGTTGCCCATCACTTACTTTGATGTGCTCGTGCAGCTGGGCCTCATGCTGCCGGGAGAGCTGCTCGTGCTGCCTCTGGAACTCGGCTATGAGAATTTGCCTCTGGATCTGCTGCTTCTGCTTGAGTGCCAGAAGCTCCTGCTGGAGCTGCTGTTCTCGGAGAGTCGGTTCCGTCACGGGCATGGAAAACTGGTGGTCCAAGCGGAGATCCATGGGGACTGAAGTCGGCGCAACTTGCAAGGGCAGCGCCGTGGTCACATCGACTGCAACGCCAAAAGACAAGAGGAGAGAGATTCAAAATGGGCAATATTGTGCCATTCTTCTAGCACCACTTGGAACAGGAAGGATAAAGATTAGTTTAAGACATCACAGATTTATTTTTTGGTGGAGCTGATCAGTTGGTGGCCTCCCATGGTCAGGGGCATCACATTCTTTCATGCAAAAAAATAAAAAACACTACATGCTGTATCTCTTATGACCATTTTGAGGAAAAGCCTTTTTTAAACAACCCCCCCTCAGAAAATTTGTGAGAATTGTCTCCATCAGTCAAAATTATAAGTGTGACAAACAAACACATCCAAGATGAAGGTACAGAGCAGTGGCGTGTACTTAGCCTCACCGTAAGAGATCCATACTAAAAGATGAAAATAAGAAAAAGGAAAAATACTTCATTTTTTTTTATTTTATTTTTTTAAATTATTATTGGCGTAGTAGAAACAAGGGTTTTTTGCTTACATAAAAAGCATCTCCCTGAAGACAAGAAACTTGTCACAAAAATGTGGTAGCAGACGCCTACAAAATACCTTTGCAGTAACTCAATCTTAGCTCCTTTCTGCTAAAAAAGAAAAAAAAATTACTACCATCCATGAATGACTAAATATTTTCAAATTTCAAGCCAGTCACAATCCTGTGTTCAATCCACGCTCGGTGCACTTGGCACGCCGTAGACCTCGCTCCATAGGAAAGCCATCGCTCGCCATCCGGAGCGCTTTCCGAGCTGGGTGCAGCCCTGGAGGCTCCTCGCAGCCCATCCAGGGCTGCTGCTGGAGCTTTGATGTTCTACAAAAATAAAGCTCAAATACCTCAAGCTCCAGGCTGATCATTTAGTACTAGATCATTTAGTACTGGATGTTATTTTAGCATCCTCCTCGTTACAATGAGGTGCAGAAAAAGTCACCTCCTCTTTAAACTCCTGTGTTCTTACAGGTCCCTTCATACAACTGCTCTTAACATCACCCTGCTGAACGATGCCCAGGACAGCGCTAAAGCGACACCTTGCAGACATCCATCTATAACATTACAAGACAGAATCAGGACGTTAACATCACCAAATTCTCTCCATTATCAAGGGGGGAGTGTTTTAATGGGATTTCCCCTTCACGTTATTCCCCCCCATGCGTGCCCGGTGCTAAACAGCCTCTGCAGAGGAGGAGACGGCTCTTCAGGGCTGGAAACGTCTTCTGAAAAGGCCACGTTTCTGGAGGAGCTGCTGGCGTTCAACCCACGAGTTACTGCCTCCGCTTCCCCCGTTGTTTCCCCTGCCACGTCCCTTCCCTGCACTCTGGCCTCTTCCCGCTCGCTCTTCTCGGAGCGGGGACGAAAGGCTGGGATTCTCCCGCGGAACAGCGCCGGCTACGGCACGGCAGCTCTCTGAAGAGCTGCCAGCGATTCTGCCAAGAACAAAATGTTCACGTACATACACATGAGCATATCCATATGTATATTTTATACATATGGGCATAAAGGTATATAAGCGTGCGTGCACACGCACGTACATACATGGAAATGTACTGAAACCCCACGAGTTTCCAAGCTCTTCTCCCGCACGGTTTCTGCTTCCACACCTGCACGGTGCTGAGCTCAGCCCCCTTCCCAGGGCTCCCCACGCATCACCCCTACGGCAACCGCTTCACCTAAGAAACACTCCATCCCTATCCTTAACCCTATTCCAGGGCAGGATCTGGCAGCTAGAAACTGGCACCGCAAAGACTGTCGCGTTTCACGGCTTCCGAAACGCCCCATGCGACCCAAGGCATAAGGGCAGTGACGTACGGCCCGCTCTCAGTCAGCTTCAGCCCTGCAAGCCCTTTCGTGTTTTAAGCCCTTCAAATGAAAACTTGATTCCTCCAGGACTGCGTATGGGGCAAGAGGTGGCAATCCGATGGTGTCGGAGGCCTGGAGCACTGCGGGAAAGGGGCTCTGCCCTGGAGCAGGAGGGTAGCCACAGGTTTGCGCTTTAGCAAAACCCCCCTCTCAATGTATTTGTTGCATCTATTGGGAAATTTGAGATGGGGAGGAAAAAAATCCTAAAAGGTACCTGCACACACACACGCAAACACAAACCAAAATCAAGTTTCCAAAAATACCACACATGGTGGCTATCGAAAATCCAAATGAACCATTTTCACGTCAACAGGAAGGACGAGATATTCATAGGGCAGGCTATTCCAAGTGGTATACGCCGCATGTTATTATTTATGGCATTACTATATGCTAGGAAAGCTTCACAACAACTATTCCCAAAGCAGCAGGAATTTTATCTTGCGGTAAATCTACGGGAATTCCATTGGCTCCGACACAGTTTCTCCAGGTGCAATCGGCAAGAGTCGAATCCATGTGAAAAAGCAGCCTGGACAGATTTCTGCTAATTCAGCTTAGCTTCACTCCACCTCACTACACTGATCCCAAGCCAGAATTATGCCCCAATTCCATCATCCCCAGATTGGGCAGAACCTGAGGAGGACTTAATGCAAATTTAATGCTTGAAACAGGTAATTCCGGAGGATCCGAACTCAGTCAGGTGCACGAAACAAACAGTGGAGTGGATGTGGTGAAGCACAAGCTTTTTTCCAACGTGTTTCCTAGTTGCATGCCCAGCTGCAGGTTCCTGACGTCAGTGACGATGCCGCTGCTCTTACAAACACGGAATAGAGAAGGGCCCTTCTAATACAAGGGCAGTAGTTGTTCCTCAGGCCGATAACTCTCCGGGGTGACATGTTCATCTCAAGCGCGGGGCCCTTCTTTTGCCAATGCTCTTTAGCTTAATGCACTTTCTTTGAAACCTGCACGTATTCTCCTGCACAAACACCTCTCAGGACCTAAACACTCCCGTTTTAGCGCGTAACTGCGGCCTTTGCTTACAGCACGCAGAAGCAGCCTACAAGATTCCTGCAAAACCCCACGGTCCCTGGGGCCAGTAGTAGGCAGGAAAGTATTCAGTAGCCCCCTTGCACCCCCCGGGAAAAGGGAGCGCCAGCTGCAGCGGTCAGCGCCACAATTCCCATTCATCGGATTCACGGAGGGCTGCGTCATCCCTGCCCTCCTCCTATTTCGGTCTCGGGGAGAAAAAAAAAAAAAAAAA
>VZSV01000050.1:4437045-4450994 GCA_013398735.1 Nothocercus julius | reverse complement strand
GAAACCTTCTCTGCTCGCTGAGCCCATCAGTGGGGCTAAAGAGGCTGGGAGCAAGGGAGAAAACTAAAAAAGAGAGGAGAGAGGGGGGAGAGAAAAAAAAAAAAAAAAAAAAGCCTGTGCTCGTTCTTTGGAATATTTTATAGTAATGAGAAAATCACTTTTATAGGTCCTGCCTTGGGAACGTAGCAGCGCAATCGTGACGTGAGCAAAAGCACAAAGACTATATTCAGAGCTTTAATGAGAAAGGCCAAACCCATGAATTAGGAGACAAGATCTCAATTATGAAGAATAAACCATCTCGTGGTTTCCCTGCCTTTTTGCTTCATTGTAGGAACAGAAGGGAAAAAAGTGTTTTTCTTTCTTCTCCTTTTCTGATGCATCATTTTCATGTTGGTCCTTAAATGGTTAAAATTGGGAAGCACTTAAGTCCTGCCACATACGCTAAACCAAAACTTCAGCACAAGGTGGACACGTGATGTTTGAAGCAGAACCCAAAACTCAAATCTCCTTTCAGGACAACCTTCACTTAAATTGTGCCTTGAAAATATTTTGGAAATTAATTGAGAGCTGTTGCTAAAAAGCCACTTTATTCAGCAATTCCCTTATGCTTTAAAGGAGGGAGGCTGCCTACCTCCTTCAAAACACCAGGGCCAAGTTTCAGCCTTCCTCAAGGTTGGAGGAGGAAAAGATGAACCCATCACCACAACATTGCGTAAAGAACAGCCATACCACAGCCTGTCAGAGCAAGATGAAGAGCCAGGGCACCCAAAAAACAGAAAAAGAGCATTTTGGCTCACAGAGCAACTCTCCAGCACCCAAACTGCTCCAGGTCAGGCAGGGAAACGCTGCTCTGGATCACTGCATTTGCACTTGCAAGCTCAGGACTTGCCAGAAACCCTTGACTCAGCTTCTTCCCCCCCCGCCTCCATCTCTTGTACTCTCTGGACGTTGGCTTTATTTCCAGCTAATGAGTTTGCTTCCTAATTGCTTGCACGCCAGCAGTGCCCTCCGGACAGAGGCTGCCAATAGCGGAGTTGTCAGTGGGGGGGGAAAAACAAACAAACAAAGCAACACAAAAATCGAGAGCATCTGAGAGGCTGAGCATCTGCAGCATTTTGGTTACTGCCATAGGAGACCAAAAAAAAATAAAAAATAAAAAGAAATAAAAAAAAGGAAATTAATGGAGTGAGGGTCAAGGTGTTTTGTGCCACCCTTGTTCTTCCCGGCATAGCCCACCTGCTTCGCTTGAGATTCACTGCTTTGCAAACTGCTGACCAAAGCGAGTGCTCCAGGTCGGGGATACAGCGCGTGGGGGACGAGCGGACGCGCAGCGGGCTCATGCAGAGCCATGCAGAGCCCTTTTCCTAAAACCACTGCACTCGTTTGCTCCAAATCATCTTGGAAACCCGGAGAAAAGGAGCTGCACGCTTAAAGCACACCACGCCAGAGGGAAACTTTGCAGTGGCTTCTCCTGGAAGGAATCTTGCCTGGTTTGACCCTTGTGATGTTATTTTTAAGGGAGCAATAGGCTCTCTTAAGCCGTGCAGATGGGCTGGCCTGTCCTGTGCAGGGCTGGGCAGCACCGAGGGCCTCGGCGCCCGTCAAAGCCGGCGCTCTCACGGGCTCATCGCGCATGCAAGGCACTCGTTCCGCTGTCTACGCCTCGGCAAATGTCAAAACTCGCCGAAACACTAAGAGACAGTGAGATCAGAGCTATTAATAGAAACAAGCTACTGCAGTATCCGACTGCAGTGGCAGGATAAAAGGAACGCCGCTTTGGGGAAAGCGGAACGGGGCGGCGCAGCGCCCGGGACGGGGCTGCTGCACTGAAAGGTGCTCAGGAGGGATTTACCCGCAGCCTGCCGCTTCCCACGGAGCGGCCCACATACAGGGAGGGCTTCCCAAGGGCTTCCCAAGGAAATAACATTCGAGGGGAACAAAATAAATCCCTTTCCCTCATACACCCGGACTGCTCTCTTGGACATCACTTTGCAGAGCAGCGAGTGCAACGGCAGCCGCCAGCCTCATCCCGGAAGGCAAGATCCTGGTGAACAGCAGCCAAGGTTTCCTATCCCCAACGCTGCCATTCAGCACAGACAGGAATGACTCTAGGATAGGCGAATGTGCCGCACGGCATGAATGGGAGCCCAAATTAATCATCCTGTCGCCCGCTGAAAGGCGGCGGATAGCGAGGCACCGCGCTGCCGGCAACAGATGGAACGGGAAGCGTCACTCGCTCATTCATGGCGCAGAAACACGTCGCTTCTCTGATTACTAACGAGACCTGAAGACATAGAGAGGGTAGAGAGCCTTGCAATTTCTCCACGCAGCTCCCTCGATCACGACACCTTCACTAAATAGCTACCTGATTATGGGTTACCAGAGAGCCGGTGAGGGCACTGCATGTGGGTTTTACTCATCACTCTACGGGGACTCAGATGAGAAGATGAGAACATTGATCCCGCTCACTGCAGCTCGGGCTTAAAACACTAGAAAATGGCTCCTTTGATGACACACAGGAGAGAAAAAAAATCACCTAGTTACATCAATAACAGACAGAAAAAACAGCTCTAGAAAAATTGTATGATTTCTTGCTTATTTATAGATCTCATGAACTACAAATGCACAGTATAAACGTCAACGTTAATCAACCTCATTCTGTCTAAAAGCAGGATTATTAAAATTCCCTCTTGGGATCCCAAAGAGGACCTTCAAGCAGCATATCAGTATTTGGAAAAGCACAACTTTCTTGGCTCACTACCTATACATTGCAGACCAGCTGTTTATGTAATGGCCCGATCTAAAGCTTTCTAAAGAAATTCAACATTCTTGAAGAGAGCATGAAGCCCCTTGATCTCCAGATCACCTTCCATCAATATTATATCTTCCTGCAGCAGGACAGCAAAACCCATCTCATAAAACAGGGTACTGAAACCAAGCAGAGTAATAAGTAAGTCCTTAACAAGAATCTGGAGAGTTCACATCACGGTGCCCGAGAGAAGGGCAGGACTAAAACCTTGATTGTACAGAGGTCTTCAACAGACGAGCCCATGCAGGGTAAAGAAGCTCCCCTAAGGGAGATCCTGAAGTTTCACTGCTTCCTTTTTGGTCATTATCCTGCTCCTTCTCATGGTGGTTTTAATCAATAACATACTTGAAAAATGAGTATTTTGAATGATGTCAAGCCTTTTGGTAAAATTAAAGATAATGGAAGCTGAAGAGTGAGTTTGGAACATTTCTCACTTTCGACTTCATACAACTGTGGCAAGTTTTTCCTTCTGTGCTTTCCTGGTGCTTTCCTTTCATGCTGGGGGCTAGCCAACTGCAACCCACTTGAGAATTCATGGGAAAATGTGCCTAAATCAAAAACAAAACAAAATCAAATCCTTCTTAAAAAAAATCCTTCTGGGAAGATAATTTTGCCTACCTCCTCATTTCAAGCATTATCCAGCAACTGAACCTCTTTGATCCCTTCATCTAGTTGTTGGTACAAGAAAATCCTCATCTTACTAGATACCCAAGACAAAAAGGAAGGTTAAGGAACAATCTGATATACTTTTAAAGAAAGAAACCCACACAGATTTCTCATATGCTTGTGTCTAATCTCATCCTGAACTTCCTTCAAGGGAAAATGGTATTTTAGAAAACAGAATTAAAGGCAGAGGAGATGGAGCAGAAGCCTGGAAAAGAACCAGAATCTAATGAGAATATATATGAAAGGAACGCTCCATGAGGAAAAACTCCAGCAAGCTAGACACACACAGCTGAGCCGGAGAACCATGCAGAAAAGCTGGAATTACACATATGCCTAGACCAACTAATGGGGTTCTCTCCAGGGACTGCTGCATAGAGTCAACCTCTACATCACTTTAAAAAAAGTAGATCAACCAGTTGTGAAATAAAAGACCTCAAATGCCAGGAGGCAAGTGGTTCATAAGCAAAATGACTTCTCAGGAGGATAGCAGACATCAAATCTCTGCTCTGGTGTATCAAGGAAGACTGTTTTTCGTACCATAAATCTTGCACAGTGATGTCATTCACATCGATTGAGGGCATCTTGAGGCTGAGTGGGCAAGATGATGTGGTGAGAGCCAAAGCGAAGGTTTAGCTTGCAAGTGGAGATGGTGCCAGCTGGTAAGGAGCCAGGCCATTATGAAGAGTTGTGTGATAAAAGCAGTTATTGCTACAGGGAAACGCTCTCAGCTTCCTAAGGACATTCAGAGAAGCAAGGAGATCAAAGTCACCTATCTCTTGCTGGGAAGGAATGCTGGTCCATTGCCAAAACCACATGGAGAAATGAAGCCAACCACTGCTTTCCCGCACCTGATGGATCCTATGAGTTTGGGAAGCATGAAAAAGAAGCATGTTCATTAAAGGCAGAAAAAGCGGTAGCACAAACGTCACTGAAGGCAGGTCTGGGCACCACCAAGGAAAACTGCGCAGCAACCCAGGAGGCAATGCAAGAGTCTCTGGATCAGCAACTGGTCACTCCCTGAGAACAAACTCTTTAACACTTCTAAACATATTCATTTGTTTAGAAGTTGAGCAATGAGCACGTTAGCATCGTAAGATCAAAAGACAAGGTAAAATAAGCTTCTTAGGAATTATCTGTCCCTTGACATACACTAAAATTTTAGTGAAAAGGCACATTAGGATTATTTTAAGCAGCACATGACTCAGTGGTCGTAACTAATAGACTGGACAAATCATTTCTGCCACAGGTCAAGCGACTCCTGTCTGTATGATAAGCCCCAAAACACACAATACAATCTCAATCACAAAAAAAAGTTTTTTTTTTTAAAAAAAGGCAACTAAACAGCAAACTGAAAGAGGAAAGAGTCTCAAAAAAAATCCCATCAATTGCTCAACAACTCCAACAGTTTAATGTACTAGCTTAATATAAACCAAGATCCTGATCCATAGCTTTCTGTAGCTCATTCTTAGGACTTCAGCTTATGTACTTTAGCTGTGTTAAGACACAGGATATTACTTTTTACCCATTTAAAATGGGCTGAATGATCAGGAACAAATTCTGCCATTTTAAGAGAATGTTTTAAAAAAGGCAAGCAGTCCCAGGGAAATTTAGATAACCTCTACATATTCAGATTTCATGACAGTTTAGACAGAATAAAAAATTAGCTATAATGCAGTTTCTAGTTAACTACATATCCAGGCCATGCTTCTTTCACTAAAAATGCCACATCTGCACCAACACAATTAATTGAAGTTTGATGCACAAGAAGAAACTTGCCTTTTGCAGCAACACAAAATGCAATTGCCTCATTCACCAGTGAGGAGTGAAGACTTGCTGCCATCTTGCTCTGGTTGCCAGGTGTAACCTAAATATAACCCCAAACCTCATCCAGCTGTGAATTATGTATCATCCTCATCTTAGGTGATATTCAGTGGGTGGTCTTTAATACTAAGGGTCAAAATAAAGGTGAGGCTTTAACTTCTGCACCCAATTTTCCCTCCCTTTGCACCTGTCTTTCAACTTTTCCATACACATTGCCAAGTTTTTGAGGGCTGGGCGTTACACAGAAGGAGATGAAAGTCTCATGAAGGAAATCTGAGGGGAACAGGGATCTCACCCAAGTATTCATCTATCCTGCTAAACAATCAAACAAACAACCTCAATCTCAACAACCTAGTTTCTCTACCAGTATACCCTAGGGTGGGAAAATGCTATCCTACTCCCCCCCTGCTCTACCTACCTCTCACCCACCAAGATGCGGTGGAGCCCAGCAGAGGTGAAAACTCCTCTTTGCCCGGAGCTGAGAACCATCCTCAGACTCTACTCTGGGATGCAGCCGCTGTTACTGCCCGCGTCTCAGCTCTGTCAAAATAAGCAGTATTTTATAGGCATCGGCATGGAGATGTCCCTCTCCTGCCTGCACATCCTGCCTCTTGGTTTGCTCACAGGTGGGAGAACAAGGAAGGACTCCTGGGAATCATGTGCACAGTCAGCACGCTGCACTAAGAAAAGTATTTTGGTGTCTATTACTGACCTGCAGAGTCTGTGTCCGTTTTACACAAAAACAATCCCTTCCTTATCAAGGACACCATGTTTTACAGTGTGCTTTATTTTTAGCCACTTCAAGCACTGCACATCCTAAAGCTTCATCCCTCCACGTGACAAATTCATTCTTACTTGATGTTATTCAAGATATGTTACAGACTCATTCATATAGGAGATATTTTTTCTTTTGCGTAATACATAGACTTGCCCCCAAAAGCTGCTTCTGAAAAAGCAAGCATCACGCTCTCAGCCCGGGCTTAATTTGCCATTCTAACTATTGCCTTTCTAGCCAAATTCTCTATTAAAGCAGCCAGTGTTGTATTTTTTGTTCGTTTCTGAAGCATATCAAGTTATAAGAAATACTAACTTTTGAGTCAGGAATTTCTTCCCTGCCTTAGAGTCAATATTTTATAAAATTACACCCACTTAATGTGTAGCTGTCTCAATGTGCTGACTCATTTGAAGAGATCCTGAACTTAAGTCATCAAACATAACGCATACTCCAAGGATTACAGAAATACAAGCGATCACCGAAAAGAACGTAAGGCCATTTGAAAGATTCGGAGAACCCAAGAACACGTGAGAGAACGAAGGGGCCGTTTCGCTCTCTTTTTAGATCATCACCATTTGAAAAGCAATGGCTGCTTATGAAGAGCACTGGCCAGAACCTCCTGCGCCAGTAACGGGTTTTTAAGATGTGTGTTGAAGGACTGGATCGAGGTGACATAATGACACCTTGTGCTACAGACTACTTAAATGTACTCCTAGTCACAAGAGCGATCCCAAAACACGGGGTTAAGGGGCTAGAAACAGCACCCTGAGGCCGTTCTCACTCCACCTTGAGGCAGATGATGTTCACGTGCCACCCGAAACGGAGGCCACGAAACCCCCTCTCCTCTCCCCTGCTAATCAGCAAAAAGAACTTCTGTCTGGGAATTCAGAGCAGACCTTTGGCAGGAGGAAAAACACATCCCACACAGATTTTAAGTGTTCTCTGGTTGCTCTCTGAAGCTTCCCCACACCACCAATAAAAACAACAGGACTTCTCAACTCAGAGGCAGCCTCGTCTAGATACTCTCATTTTTCTAGATATATTTCTTTCCCTCAGCATACATCACCAGCCTAAACACCAAATCCGATGCTTCAAGAATAACACTTAGCATTTGCAAAATGCCATCACTGTAACTTTCAGTAGACACCCTTGTAGGATCAGACGTGATTTCCCCCGCTCCCCGTGCTGGTCTATGCATCAGCCCACTCATTCTAACTACAAAGGAAATACTCAGAACTTAGAGCACATTGGATCCTGTGCAAGTGTTTTCCATGTTGAAGTGAAGTGCTCTTAAATCACTACAGTTTAACCCTCCTATGATTGAGCATGATTTGATTTGCATGTTTCCACTTCAGGGCTGATTTGCCTCGACTTTGCTCAGCTGCAACATAACAGGTTATCACACGACAACATCAAATCCTTAACGCCAGTCCCCGCAGCTGCAAGCAACCCATAAGATCAACTAAAGACCTTCCAAGGCTGTGCATAGAAGTAATTGTGTGTCCAGAAGTGATCTGTGAAAATGGAGGAGTAACTAAGCACCTAAAAGGACAAATTTTGGGAAAACCTTTGGCTTGATCACTGCCAATTCCAAACTCCTTGGACCATGACGGCCAACAGGCCAGCTGCACTGCAGAGCAGCATATATGAAGGCACTCTTAAAGACAAATACTATGTGCTGACATAGAAGAGTAGCCTATTATTTAGGAAGGAATTATTTTCAGAGAAGAATAATCTAAACAGAACCAAGATGTTTCTTCCTCCATAACACACTGAAGCTTTAAGACTGATACAGGCAGTTTTAAAAGTTTTGCAGCAAGAACCACACTTATGGATAGACTATAGCTAGATAAATCTGATCAAACAAAAATTAACAGGAAGGAAGAAACGTTAGGCTGAATACAGTGTGTCTTTAGAAGGAACAAAAATCATTCCTGGCCTGAAAGTTGGATTTTCTCGTACAGTTACCACTTCATAGAGAAACATTTTCTTGGAAGCTGCTGTTTCGCAGCTTGTTAAATTTTAGAGGTCACTCTTTTACCTTGATTCCTGCTTCACAAGTGCGCTTCTCGTTAAATCTCTAGTGCATATGTGATGGGACCACATCAACACCAACAAAGGTGTTGCGACCAAAAGCCACCAGATTCTGCATCATCTCTGGGTAAATGCTCACAACTGATGGAGAGAAGGAGGAGAAAAAAAAAAAAAAGAAAAAAGTATTGCCAAAACTCTGCAAAGGGGCTTCACCATTAAGTGGGTTTTGTCCCTCTTGCCCCAAAGCGCAGCGTCACTATACAGCCCCTGAAGATGCAGGCTGAGAGCACCAGAATAGCAGGGCTTAGCACTGGACAGTTTGTGAATGAGTTTACGGGTATCAGAACAATTCTGCATAGTCTATTTCTAAGAGACACGTGTGCTGTTATCTGATGGGAAAGGAAACGTGTGTCAGAAGAGATCCTGAACCACAAAGTGTTTCCTCTCCTTGCAAATTCATCCTGGATGCATGAAGCAGCTTATCCAACCATACTGACAGTAACAAAAATATGCCAGTACTACAACAGCCTGCATCATTTGGAGAGGAAAAAAACAAAATTCTTTAGTAAAGTTAAGATTTTACGAGATTTTTATACTTGGCTTATGCTTCTTTTGACCATTTTCTGAAACATGACAAGCAACTAACTCATCAGACAATGTTAGACCTGGAAGATCTGTTGCTTGTGAACACAGTGCCTTTGAAAATTAGCATCCAAGTTAAAACCTGATTTCTAATAGCTTAAATTACAGAAAAAGTTTGGTTAACATAAACCTTTTTGCCCCTCCAAATTGGCTTAACAAGAAAGTCTAAATCGGTTCATCCCTAACCAAAAAAAAAAAGGGGGGGAGGGGGGAAGTTAGTGAAAAACAGTGCTATATTTGGACATACTCTTAATCCATTTAAAAGCCCAGGTTTTGAATTTGCTTTAACAATAACTTATTTTATCTCGTCCGTGGGAGGCAAATAGCTTTCTGACCGCAGCTTTTCAACAGATGCATTATATGAGGAAGACTCAACAGTCTTGCCATTACAGCTCTCACTGCTCAGCGGGGTCAGTAGGGGCTGGTAATGAGTCGGAGAGCGTAAAACTGCGACCACACGAAGCATCACTGCATCCATTTAGTTAAAGGACAAATTTCAAAAGGATTTAAGTCTCCTCATTATCTGTGTTGTATTTAGAAGCGTCCTCAATGCACACAGACAGCTGTATTCACCAAGCGATGCACGGCTTGATCTTTTAGATATAAAAGAAGTATTTAGATATAAAATTAGAAGGTGCAAAATAACATCATGCGTTATACTTGAACTTTTAAAGTAGCTAGCTATTTTGTCATATGCAAGATCTTATTTTTGAGATCAACTGGAAAATACATTTTAAACTGTATTCCAAACTTAATTTTTAATATATACTAGGCCTACTTGGGAAAAAAATTAAAGCCTTTTTCTTAATATCACAATGAGAGATTTTTTTTATTGTGTATGAACTTTACATTCCTTTCCTCCACATTTTATTTAAAAGTGAATTTTCTGGTACAAGAATTGTGTTCTTCAAGCACCCTACCTTGACCAGCACTGATGATATTTTTAACGCATGTACACATAATCCATATCTCTAAATTGCAGCCCCCCCTTGGGAGAGGGAGAAAAAAATAAGAATGTGAGATATTGTGCTATTGCTTTGCATAAGTATGCAAGTCTTTGCAAGTTTTAAGAATTTGGTATGATTCGGTGATGTAAAGAGACAAGTTGCCAACTGCATTTCTTCTTTCTTAGTGTGGCACTGCACCAAGCTTCTTCAAATTAACAAAAAAAAACACTCAAACTTCTAACTCCTCCTTCTGTGCAAGAGAGTACAATTAAAAAAAGAAAAAAGCAGGTGGAGCACTTAAATCCAACCAGACTTGTGTCTTTCACTGCAGAGGGAGAAACAGTCATGGCCCTACATGGTTTGGGGCTCCCAAGTGCTCTTGCATCTCTTCCACATTGCAGAGGCCAAAGCTCAGAGCAGCACCCCAATGCCTCCGCTGAAGAGAAAGAGGGTACAAGCAGCAGCGAGGAAGCGCCTGCAAACCACCAAAGAGCTCCGAAGAAAACCAGAAACAGGAAGCCACCAGGCCGAGTTCTGCTTCCCAAACCAATATTCATATATTTGAAATACACGATCTGACTGCAGAACTCAAGACACTCTTCTGCCATCAGCACTCAAAGTGCAAATCAAGCTGCTTCTGAACACAAATTACCTGGGTGTCATTACTTGGAACATACAATTATATATCCTATATAAGAGAGTTTGGTTTTCTTTTGCCATCCAAGAACTCTGCTGAAAATATTGTTCTCATTTTGATAGTTAAGTGCAGATTTATTCCCCCTCCCTTTCTTTTTAATAGAGTTTTTGTACTTTATTTGGTAACCACTACCTAACATCAGAAATGAATACTTAGAAGCATGGCACATTAATCCATATGTTCCCAAATCAAGACAAATTAACATTTTTTGAGAAGATTCCCCCCCCCCAAATTCCCTAGCTGTCTGAGCGAGAGAAAATTACTCCTCATCTCCCACTATGCTTCAGAATGGAAGAACAACTAATTACATATACTGCAAATTTTCACGTAAAACTAGATGATCTTTCTGCACTGCTTATTCTTGATACTTGAGTCAACATAACCAAAGCCTCTCCAGCTATTTTTATCCCTTTCTTTTGCCAGCATCTGTATATTGCCACACTATTTAAGGCAATTGATTGTGTAATCAAGGCAAATTGTAAAGCAACAGTCGAACGTGAAGTTAAATCCTTCTCCTGTTTTCCTTGCTATATCTCTATAGTTTTAAGGGTTACTCTCTACATATTTTTTTTATTTTTATTTTACTATTTTTCTTTAAAACAGACCAATATAACATAGACAGTTTATGTAACCATAACTCTGTACAAGTGAATGCTTCCTATGTTAATTCTAAAACGCTCATTTAATCAGTAACTGTTTTCACAAAGCACGCAGTCGGTAGAATTTCAAACTAATTTTTGCAATGCAGAGAGTCTGAGACTGCGGAATCATTTATCATTTCTACCCCAAATAAAGATACTGAAGTATTAAGCACTGAGCAGGATAAGCAGTCTATCTCAAGACACATACTGGCCTGTACATCAAAAAAAAAAAAAAAAAAAAAAAAAGCTCTCAGCGAGAATGCACAGTATCCTTCCAACTTGGCTGAGTAGCACTCATGAGAAATGCTATTAACTGGGCCAGTAAAATACACAAAAAAGTACACCAAACAGTAAAGTTACTTGGGGTGTCTTTTTCCCCCCGTTAGCTTTACTTGCATTATGCAGTTCATAACATGGTGGATCTGTAAAAAGTCAAAGCAGCTCAATAAACATGTCCACGCAGGGTTCCCATTAGAGAAGTCTCATATACCAATTACCATCATCTTTCATTGACGGTTTTTAAATACCTTGTGACTAAGTTAAAAAAAAAAAAAATATATATATATTATCAACAGATTGTTAAGTCCTAGCAAAGATCAGGAAAAGATCCCCTGCACCCATATGTAGCACACTGTCCATGCCCTTGTGCTGCAAACTATAGGCTGCAATGATGGCTCACTATGACCAGCCACAGTGTTAGGTCCTCAAGGTCCCAAGACTTTTTTTCTGGAGATTGCTCTCTCTCTCTTTTCTTTTTTAGTAAACAAATTTGCTGTCAAAACAATTACAAGGTGCCAAGAACCAAGAGAAGATGGTATAACACTGTTTCCAGCTGAAACGCTGAGGTCTGGTGCCGTACACTGCATATGAGTACTGTCAACTAGTCATTTTACAGAACGCTCTTGGCTGGGCTACTACTGCAGCTACTACTGCATGTAAAAGGCATCACGAGTAGCTGCAACACTCTCTTAAGGGCTACTCATATTGAGGATTAAAATTAGATCAGACAACCTCCCAGTTCAGGTAATCCTGGTGTAACTCTCTGAGATGGTCTGTAGCTCCTCACGTTCAACTACACTGAAGAAACTGAACTCCTGTGAACTGAGTAGAGCTTCTCCAGAGGGACAAACCAGGTCACAGTACAAAAGTAGTAAAACGCACACAATTAGGAGAAGAGGGGACCCCCTAGCTGTGCCCAAGATGAAGCTTCCTCCTCAGTTTCTCAGATTCATAAAGATTTCGCCATCCTCCAGTCCCACGACATGGTGGGGCAGGGCAGTCTCCTCAACAGAGCCAACCAGAAGCAAACCCCCATAACGCCGCTTACACACTGTCACCACATCAACCTGGCCAAGGGAGCTGTTCTGCTTGCGCACCGTGCATAACAGCATAGACAACATACTAGAACAACAACAAAAAAAGCACCATTAATAATGCTGACACTTTATAAAGATACTCCACTTTTTTTTTCCTTCCCTCCAGGGTGATATGGATTAATAGAAAGTTTAAGTACTAAACAGAACACTTTTAATTCAACCTTAAATACATAGGCACTGTTACTGATGCCATAATGACTAAGTCCTTAGGTACTAATCCCATAATGAGTAGGTCCTTAAGTAATTAAAAGTTTCTAAGACAACACAGGGACACTGGTACACTGTGACCAAAATTAAAAATTTCTACAGAAGTCCTATGAAACCCCAGAGCGATCCTAAGAATTCCAGGGACACCAACCATCAGGCAAGTCCTCTTTTGGTTTGCACAATGACTGCCAGAGCACACTTGAAAAGAAAATCCATCCCTAATAAGAGTGTGGGTGATTCTTAGTTTCAATGCAATTACATTTTAGCACCTAAAGAGAAACAAAGTGTTCTGGCTTCAATCATTAGTGTTCACTTTCCAGATGGAAATTGTTCACCTTCTTTATCCCATTACAACTGAGCAGCTCCAAGCTAAAGCTTTTTTTTTTTTTTTTTTTTTTTTTTTAAATGTAAGATGCATGGAGTAAAATCTGGCAATGTGTTTTTTTCTTACCAAAGGACTACACGAGGCCCTGTAATAAAGGGTTTCAGTCACATTAATTCACACTGCATTAAAATTTATAGATCTCTAATGCAGCAGATTTTTTTTCCTTTAATAACATGTATAAATTAGATTTGGGGATCCCTTCCTCCCCTCCCAATCCAGTAGCTTGGGCCAATCGTCCTCACTGCAGATGATCCACTTCATACAAGGCCGCGGATGCCTTAGCGCCTCTGTGATGACCTAGCACTTACTCCTGATCCAGCTTCGCTGGGTGTCTGCACGTGAGGGAGGCAACCAAGGGACTGCCTACGCATGGCTAAGGGCTCCCAGCTCCCCAGGAACATCACACATCCATGCTGGAGGCAGGAGCACGTCAGGGCTGTGGGCTCATGGTGAAGACCAACCTCAAGAGAGCTAGGGCATCCTTCAAGGCAAGGTGGACGAGGAGCCCAATACGACAGACACTGAGGACAACGGGCCTGCAGTCAGGTGCATCGAGTCACATTGGCCACAAAGCCACATCTCGGTCAGGGCCTGGTCCTCAGTGCTGGGCTGTCCCTCGGAGCTCCTCACACGGATGGTGCTGAGGAGCAGCTTTGCAAACGCCCCTTCCAGACAGGCAGGGACACGCTGGCCCAGAGCTGCTGCGTTAGAGCAGACCCTGTGGGCGAAGCCTCCACGTGGAGGGAACCCTTCAGCATCTGCGAGAGCCAAATGCTCCCTCACCCAGAGCAGCCAAGCCCAGCTGGATATTAGGTGGAATCATTCTGTTGAGTCAGTCCCAATCAAATGATTAAGAGCGAAATGGCTCATGAGAACCGCGTTTTGGCATTCCTCCTCCGCAACATGTGTGGAGAGGATTTTTTGGATGGGGGAAATGTATACTGGGTGG
>VZSV01000050.1:4412326-4426627 GCA_013398735.1 Nothocercus julius | reverse complement strand
ACTATTTTAGACATTCCAAAAGAGAAAAAAAAAATCACTAGCCAATTATCAATGCAAAACAGACACACACACAAATAGCACAAAGCACTTTAGGAACAAGAATGCTAACAAGGCAGCTGCATAACGACTGCTTCCACTAAAGCAGAAAAGAGAAGATAACAGTCTAGATTGTGCGCGGGTCTTCCTGGTCTTTAAATTCAACTTGCCCTGATCCCAATGCAAGGGAACGAGGCACGTCAGCTTATAGAGCTTATCATGCAAGAGCTAAATGGCAACTCGCTTTTTATTTAGAGAAAGGAGTGCAGGGAAAACAAACTCATCCCAATGAAGCGAAGTTGAGGAATGGCTGTAATATGCTAGGGAGATGTTAAAGAAAACTGACAAATCACTGTAGGAGATTAAAATGCAGAGACGTGCATAACAAGCCCCATTTTGCATAAGCTTGGCTTTCAGAAAGGCAT
The DNA here is from genome assembly GCA_013398735.1 of Nothocercus julius. Taxonomy (NCBI): domain Eukaryota; kingdom Metazoa; phylum Chordata; class Aves; order Tinamiformes; family Tinamidae; genus Nothocercus; species Nothocercus julius. The sequence continues at coordinate 4,426,166 of VZSV01000050.1, read as the reverse complement.
TAAAAACATACTTTGTAAATGATATGCAGAAATCCTTCTTGCTGAAGCAGTTTTCTATTTAAAATATTTCAAAGATTGTATCTTGCATTCAAGCAGAGTTAAAACAGAAAAACATGAGACCTACAAGTACTGTTGACTGCCAGACCAGATTTTCTAGTCGTTCCTTCCCCTCCCATCTGCCCCCCACCAAAAGCTGAAGTGAAAAACGTTCAGTTCAGGGACAGATTATGGACATCTCACCACAGCATGCTGATAAAGCTTCTGCTATGCTTAAATACAGAAAATGTCACCTAAATTCCATTTGTTCCACTGTAAATACCTCTACTTTTACCAGCTATGCCTCATTTGTTCTCCTTTTGCACATTTCTGTAGTTTATGCTGTAACAGATATGATCAAGGCAAACCCTGTCTGAAGACATCAAAAAAGACACCCCATTCCTCATTCAAAGTAAAGGACAATTGAGGTCCATAAAAATATTAAGATGTCAGTGTAATATTATTTAAAAAAAAAAAAAAAAAAAAAAAAAAAAAAAAAAAAAAAAAAAAAAAAAAAAAAAAAAAAAAAAAAAAAAAAAAAAAAAAGCTACCACACACTGTTTTCCTCTCTGTCTTTCCTCCATTCCAAAGTTTCTGGAAAGAAAGCATAACTGAGTCTTCTCCATCATTTGCACCACTGACATTAGCCAAGGATCAGCACAGCCTCAGGCAACGTGTCAATAAACTAAACTACAACCATAAGAACTTTTCCTTCTAATTATTCATTTTTCAAATCTTTTGGCTTTTTATTTATTTCTTTTTTTCTTTTCTTCTCCTAGAGCTAACAGAGTGGATGGGTGACACTTCACCCGCCGGACTCCATCTGCAAACTTCAGTCAATAAGAAGGCAACTAGATTGAGGGGACCGAGCTAGATACCCCCGTTTAAGAAAACACTCGGCCAAATTGCCTATCAAACTCCCATTACGGAGCAAAGAGTGCCAGTGGAGAGCAGAAAACACGATTCTCCCCCAGCAACAACGCAGGCGCTGCCGTATGGTAGCTATTCTAACCCAGGGAGTAAGGCATGTCCTAGAGGTAACCACCTTCTTCCCCAGGTTTCTCTAACCTTCTTTCTCTCTCCTGACTGGCAGAGAGATGCCAACCACACGGCACATCACATCAGGTCACCAAAGACCTTGCACATGTTGATGGGCCTCTTATCACCCGACTCAAGTCACATCAGATGACTCACTGTAGGCCTATGAGGTGACCTGGGCAGCAGCATCTACAAACATATTTTCAATCTCTTGATGAAAACCTCCAAATTACTCAACTTTAAGCCTCCGTTTCGCCACGAGGCACCAGAGAGGCAGAGATTCAGCATTTCACACCCCCAGTGAACTCATAGAACAAAACTGAGTGCCTCAGTTCTCACACAAAGTTGACTTGTTCTACAGCTGACTCCATACATCCGCCACCACAAATTTGAGCCCAAAGCCAAAACACAAAACGCCATCCAAAGGGGCTATTAAAAGACATGAGTCCTAAGCAGCTCTAACTTGAAAAGAAGAAAAAAAAAAAATATCCTTACATTTAAGTGTTCAGCCACACTGAGCCTGTTGTTCCATCACCCTGAAGATCAGCTAACCACCTGAGTGAATCTAAGCCTCAAGTCCCACGAAAATGCTTTTTTAGCTCCTGCCATACTGTGTTTTCTTCTTCCCATGGTTACTGGACACACTGTCTCCTAAATCAATCGCTGTGTAATTGAGCTCCGAGCTGCAAGAGAAAGCATGATGCTTTATGCCAACACTTATAAGCAGGCAGCAAGCTAAAGAGTATTCTGGGTTTGCAAATGCCAGCGTGAATAGAGTCAGTAGTTTTACTCCCGCTTCCTACCTTTCCAAAGCGTTCACCTCCAGCCCTCTCCAAGCTTCCACATCTATTTATAGAGGAAGCTGAGACAATTATAAAACTAAAAAATAGAAGGCACTAAAAATATCTGGGGCACGTTCAGCTTGATGCTTTTACCCTTCTTCTTGCCCTGAAGGGACGGCAGCGGTGATTCTGCACCCGACAAAGCTGGACACAGACGGTAGCAGCTTCTCCGACTGCTGTGGACAGGCAGCAAAGGAGCGTAAATAGGTCAAACCATGCAATCACCTTTTGACTCTTTTACAAGCCACAAATCCTGCTTACAAATAGCTGGGACAAACCAGATTTTCTACAAAATACTTCCAAGTTTGCTCTGCTAGCCAAGTTTTTCCCAAGCTACTAAAAATATTTGTCAGGAACTCTTGAGCTGGTTCACCATAAATATCGGAAAACAGCAAGAGTGAGCTGTCCCCGTTGGATTACGGAGCCCATACGGTGCAGTCCCGTTGCTGGCTACGGTCAGTGCTAAATAGAAATAATGCCCCTAAACTGTCCAGTCCAATATCCATGGAAGTCAAAAGAAAAACTGCTATTCCCATTCAGCCACAAATGTCAGACAGCAGCAAGTTTAATTTATGACTTGAGTGATAAAACACTTAGTATAGCTTAGTTTTCAAATGCGTATTTCTACACATTAATTAATACAAAGTCAATATTCATAGAAGGGAACTTGGACAATTTATTTTCATTTTTGTCAATACAGATCTGTTCCAAAGCGTTAAGTTACATTTCTGGGAAATTTTACAAAATAAGTGAGTTTGTAGGATCTAAACACATTGAAAAGAAGAAAGCAAACATAGGTGGCTACAGTAAGCTCCAGAATAACATACAGCACCAATCCACAGGGAGGAAAAACAATCAGAAAAGACTAAGAAACAAAGCAAATCAAAGCAAGATCCAAAGCAAAGTAGGTAAGCATAGCTTTATTATTTCAAGAAAGAACAAATATCGAAGGACAAGAGAAAGCTGGAGTGTTCAAAGTTCTTTGCTTGCTTCTAGTAGAAACTTATAAACGTGCTTAATACCAGTTAGTTTAAGAGTATAGGCCAGAACTGGAAAAGAAGTTATCTGAACACTTTCTCACGTATTCTGCTCTTTCGAGTCCATGCAGATCTACTCTAATTCTCTGAGTCAACCGATGAACGGTTGGCTTTAAGAATGCACAGAAGACTGGAAAAGTCCAAGAGATGGAGAAAGTAAATGTTTAAGAAAGGCAGGGAAGAAAGCAGGAAGGATATGGAAAATAGGAATTACTGACCAGTACTTGCTTTTCAGAAAGTTTTCAGATATATACCTAGCATATTGCAGCTGTCTGTACTTTTCTGACATATTAAAAAGTTCAAGTGTGACACCACTCCTGTGACAGGACACATTTTGGAGCCCCGAGTGGCAATTCATGAATGGAAATTCATGCCGAGTTGGCTAGTGGCTACAAAAAATGTAATGATAAATGAGTAAGAAAAAAAATTAATGGTCAGGTGTAAAATTGTGAGATGAGAAATACCTTTCAAACTGCTTAGGGAGTGTGAGAGAAAAATAAAAAGAAATAAAAAAAAATAAAAAGGAAAGCCAAGAAGCCAAAGCACGTCATACAATGGAGAGAACCCCATGTTCTGGCATTTCTACAAAAGGCAAAAGCTCCTTCCAGGACGTATTAGCAGGCACATATGTAAGACACAGGAGGTAATTACTCAGTGATGTGACAGCCCGCTTGGCCAAAGCGCTGTCCTCAGCTTCAGATACAGAGTTAGAAGATGACTGATGAGCACCAAGGAGAAAGACACTGTATTTTCTTAACATCCGAAAAAAGGGAGTTGGGTTTAAAAGGAGAGAGACTGTCAGCCTGCACAACAATCATTTTTTCTGGTGTTGCTCCGCTGTATCTGTTTACACCGGGAGTTTGAGACCTCTAGACCAAATACCTCTCAGGTCTTCTTTGGTCATACACTTTTTTTGGATGCAAAGCAGAGGAACACTTACTGGAAAACACTTAACAAAACAGTAGTAATCTGATATTTCTGGGAAGGCAGGGAATCGAACCTTCTGCAAAGGACAAGTCATAAAGCTAAGATCTTGCTATTTGGCTCCCAACCTTTATGCTCTTTATGCTCCCAACCTGGCTATGCAGAGCAGACAACGAGGCAGCTCCTGCTACTTACAGCTCAAAGCTTCAAGCTCCTTCCCAAAGTGGCTGTGGGGCATAGGCTGGGCACAGAAACTGCAAGAAGTCTCATCAACTTTACGCTTCTCTGTACTAGAGCAAGAATCGGAGCTCTGTTTAATTCCAGTTATTGGAGAAAAGGAGAGCAGAGGAAAACTGCTGATATCCAATTCCCCAAACCCAAGAACCACCATTCCACCTTCATGTCTGCTTCAAGGCACGGCTGGAGGACACCTGCCCGCAGCTCGGACAGCTCTGCACGCCACAGAAAGAGCTGGATGACCAGGCACCCAGTCACTGCAACCCGAGAGACCAGCTAGTATCCATGCAGCCACTTGAAGGCTCTGAGGAGCAGGGTGTTGACCAGAGCAGTCTACACCAGAATTAGAGCTCACACGAGGGTCCCATACTTTGGCAAGCATCTTAGAGCCTTCTGGGATGCAACTCATCTGGAAGCGCACTCCGGACCACCTAACATGCTCCCAAGGGAATTCTGTGCAGGAGGGCTGACCTAGGTTCAGTCCCAAAGCAGCCCTCCTAAAACATACAGCCTGCATGGTACCTCTTCAGCATCCTCTGCTACCCCAGCATATCCCATCCAAATATCCTATTTGCTATTCCAGTTACAGCGTGTGCGATTCCTTTTTGCCTTCCACTTTCCCCAAATCCTCCTCCTCTCTGATTGTGCCTGACTCCTGGTCTACAAACCACATTTGTGGCAAGCAGGCTCCCATCAGCAGCTTAAGCTGAGGTACAACCTCTAAAACTGAGGGCTCCTCAATCTACCAGCATTGCTCAGTGCATTATGTGCTGTCTCAGTTACACATATAAGCCCACAGCTATTTCATGGATGTATGCCAGCTCTAAGAACATCCATCTTTTTCCCTGATGTCAGTATGCATGTACCATGGTCATATTATTTTTAAAATAATACTAAGAAAAAAAAAATGAGGGGAAAAAAAATGTTTTGAATTTTATACATGGGTTAGGAGGTTTTTTTGCTCTATAATAATGCATAAACAGCATTCACGCACATCACTTATTGTCAGGGCTGAGGGCGGGATGGGGAAATAAGTGGGTGGCTTTGGTCAGCTGTATTACTGTCTTTCAAAGCCTTGGCATCCCAGGTAACTAAAATAGGAGATCCAAGAAAGAAAGGGCTCTGTCTCTGACAATTAAGGGCAGTCCACTAAATTATCCTGACGCTCATATTAACGTCTATGGTGTATAACAACAAGTTAAAATATTAGTAATGAGAATAGTAATTATCACAGATGTATTATTTATTTGTCTACTCATTCGAAATTTACAGAGGAAAAAAAGGGCTTCAACATTTACAGGAAAGCAATTAAGGCAGCAAATGGATTATTTCTCTTTAAACCTATGAGAAAATGCTCAGTGCATATTTCCTCTCTAATTTGTCTGCACTCAAGAATCTATTTTTGGAACTCTCCCTAGACTGTATTGTAGCACCACATGTACTGTAATGGCATTTTAATTAGCCCAGAGAGCTGGAAGATGCGCTGTGCATCCAAAAGAAGCCTAACAAAATGAGAGCATCTTTCTCTTCCCTTCTTCAGGATTTACTGCTGCTATCAAGTATAGATACCAATTGTGTATTCAATTGGAATTGACTGCAACTACTGTAAAAGTCTCATGCATCTCCACACTCTACAGACTTCAACAAGAACAGACTCGGTATTTATGCACTATTTACTTGTACTTTAAAGGTTTAGGGTAAAAATAAAATGCTGCAGAATTTGCTGTAAGAACAAGAGGAGGCAGTAAAAGAGGTCATAAACGGAAACCATGTAACACTTGTGCTTTAAATCCATTAGTATTTGTCCTTCAAATACAATCAAGAAACACGCACATAGATGAAAGCTAATCTAAAACTGTTTGTGTCGGGCTTTGGGTTGTTCTGTCTTTTACATCTAATGCCAAAATTGGAGACCTCTCACTGCCAGTGACTGACACAAGACATAAGCAGCATCAGCATGGTCTTGTGTATATTTAGTTTACTATATGTATATTTAATCAGCTATAAGAGTGTTCTTGCTTTTGATGCAATAAAAACTAGCTCAGGCTGATGCCTAGTTCAGTGCCGAAACGGTGCACGTACACAGAGTCTTAGATTTCCTTCACGTCCTCGACAATACTGATTACTCAGAGGACACTAATATGTCTAAATGTCATATAGAGCACACACAACATATCGCTGGAGCAAGGACAGAGTACAGCACGCAGCACCTTGTAAGAAAGCCTAGTCATTACCATTTTAACTTCATTTTACATCATAAAATGCACAAATATTTCACCAGAACCAGAAGATGCTCAAGTATAACGTCCACAATGGCTTCACGCTGCTGCAAAGCAGCTGGTAGAAACAAAACCAACAGACTGTACTTCAGTTAGCACCAAGGTAAACGTAACGCCCAGCAATAGTGATAGGAAAAGCAACTCTTTAAGGGTTTCTAGGAAGCTATCCTTGAAGGTAAATACCTCAGGTGTGATGAAACAGCCGACGCTATGGTCCTTAAGGTGTTTACAGATTAATACCCAAATGACAATACTTCGAAAACGCCAAGCTGCAAAAGCAGTGTGCTCTGCTTCCTACGCCTTTATTTTCCTTTTTTTTTTTTTTTTTTTTTTTTTTTTTTTGCAGTGGGAGGATAACGCAGCTCCTTCTAAACATGACAATCTTCAGTCACTTTAACAGACTCAAATGGCTTGATCTGCCCAAGCCCAAGATTTAAAATAAATGTAGCTTTGAGAACACGCTGCAGTACAAAATAATCCTTTACCTATAAAAGGCAGGCAACCTAAGGTCGCATGTTAATCTGTCAAGAAGGTCAAAAAAATAGGGCTCAGTTAAAATGGCATAGCACAATTACATCAAAAAAAGAACATTTAGCCATTTGAGTAGGCTTTTTTCCCCTCACTGAGGGCAAGAAAAGTCTGAATCCCCTTCAGCCAGCATTTGCTCCTATCCCTTCAAACAGAAGCAGCATTAGGTGCAGGGAAAGAAGAAAGAATCCCTACATACAAGAAATACAAATCAAAACTGCACCATAAGCACAAAAACATCCATATTTCATGTTATTTTTCATTTCCTCCATCTGTAACAAGTTTCAAAATTAGCTCACTTTCTACACAGTGATTAGCCATAAAGCCTGTTATGGGGAAAAAAAAACTGTCTGTGTTTGCACCAGGAACAAAACAGGCATCCAATGGCCCGACAGCAGTAGCTGTAGAAGCTCTCCCAGTCTCCTGGGTGGAAAGTTGAGACCAAGAACCAAAGAAATCTACCTGCTACAACAAGGGTTGACCTAGTAGACGCAGACTATCATGCAGAAGTGGGACACTGGGGCACACCAAAATTCCAACTGGGATATCCCAATGTCCCAATTTGTTCACGAATGCATTTCAGGTTCTTAAAATCAGAGCCAGGTTCACCTCCGCTCAAGGGTTTCAACATCGTGCGCGTGTGATGAGCTCCTGCGCGTCGCTGCCCGTCCCTCTGAACACACTCCGTTTTTAGTTCTTCAGTCACACGCACAAGATCACTATCTTATTCGATATACATAGAGTCCCTCCTAAGCAGGCAATAGGAAGGAAGTACCACACTAGAGATTATTTGCTATTTTAGGCTTATCTTACTCAAACGTTTCCTGCAGTATCTCTTCTTGAGCCCACATGAGAAGGTATTTGGAGCATCACACCCCAAACCCAGCCTTCCCAAGCACTGTCCTTCACCTCCAGCAGGGCAGCTCAGCATCTCCCTTACAAATTCAGTGTGTGCAATACCCCACGCACAAGCTTGCAACAATACTCCAAAAAGACACACCTTCACATAGACCCAACATTCATGTTTCTGAATTTAAGATTTATTCTCAGAAATTCCATGAAGTATAAAAACAAAGCAATGTGGAAAAGTCTGTTTGCTGGAGACAAGAAGACTAAAAGAAGGTTAAATGCATCTCTGCCATAATGGGAGACATCTTCAGTTCCTTTTCCCACAACTGTTCAGCTATCAAAAACCACCATAACAGGATAAAGTGATATTTGCGCCTATTAGTGTAAAAACATTAATCTCCAAAGCTTTTGGCACCATCTTTAATATAGTTTACAGATAAACAGCAAGGCTTAAAATCATGCAAATGAGGGTGATTAAGATAACTACATGAATACCTGGCCCAGGGAGCAATGGGAATTACAAGAACACAGAATTTGCAGCATGAAACACTAATGCTTCAGCTATAGTTACAAGTTTTCAGGTTCTTTTTTTTAGTGCAGATTTTAAATTTCATAAGCAACCAAATTGGCAGAAAGCTTGATCACTTACAAACTGTATGAACAAAAATGAACTATCATTTATCAGGCTTCAGGACATTTTACAGAGAGACTATTCAACTTGTATTGAACTCCAGCTAGACAGATGAAGCAATTACATTAAATCCCAGATTCTGAAGGCTGGTCTGAACTTCAGTTTTCTGCAAGACCACATCACTGCTTCCACATCTGGCTCAGGACCAGTTTAACCAGACATACAGTCTTGTCCTAAGGCAGTGTGTAGGCACATACAGTTTCTAAGCGAGCACGGCACAGTATAGAGAATAAATCAGCAGCTCACACTCACTGCACCCACATTGTCCCAGAGCGCTGGGGAGACCAAGGCACTTGCAGGAGTTCAATCCACTGGAGATGAGATGCTGCATGTGGGATCAACCTGGTACTTTTGCAGAGTACTGCACCGTTATCCCAGGCCTAACTAAGAGAACATCAACTACTACAACTGCAGACATCAGAAAAGCTGTCCCTGAGTATGTTAGCTGTAATCTACCAGGTTTTGGTATTTTGTGCATAATGATGTTAAGGCACAGCTTTCTAACATTTGGACTTCAGATATTTTTAAATCCTGGAGAAGGAAAGTAGATACCACTTTCACAAACTTGGTGGAACACCATTTTCCCCTGTTTATAATTGTCACTGCTCTAGGTCGCTTATTACTATAAATACATTCATACATTTCCTTCCCCAGAATGACATACTTCAATTTTAAAGGCAAGAGGATTCATCAGCTCTTGTAGATAGCACCATTCCCATTGCTTTTCCTCTGTAAATGAGTACACACTACTGGCAAGAATGGAGGAGGATACAATCTGCCACCATCTGCAGGGTGCTATCCATCTGAAGAGGTGACTGTCCTTAAGAAACTAACACAGCCCAAGTATTAAATTACAAAATATTATATTCAACTAACGCCAGTGCAGGATGTTCCCTCTTCCTGTTATCGGCATATTTACACACACAGACACATATGTATGTATAAGGTGAATACCAACATGCTACAATCACAGATAAATATTTCTGCATGAATCAGTACTACCAATGCAAGGAGCTCAGTATACCAAGACAGACCACATGAACTTTGATGAACCAAAAAGAGCAAAAACCCCAGGACTTTAGATTCAGTATGAGAGGTGCTGCTGGCATTGAGCCATTTCTCAATCACTGACTATTCAGCATATAAGAATTCACTTTTGAAAGCTATAATATTCACAGATATAATGCTACTTTTATGAAAACTAATATTTAACCAGGTTTTAAAACACTGATTGGTAATACAAAAAGTGAAGTGGAAGGGGGAGGGGGGCAGAAATCTTGAAATTATCTCCATTTGTCAGCATTGAGAGACATATGAAGCTCATTTTGAAGGCAGGAGAGAAGGTTGAATAACTTGCTTAATTTTCCCTTCTCTTCAGTTGAATAAACTGTCAAGAAGAAATCCAGCTGGGAGGTAACCTGGGTCCTCTGCAGGTTCCAAAGAGGTTCCTGCTCCCACCCACACATCCACGGAACATTACTTATTCCTACTGGTTCTGCTTGCATTATACCCAAGCTAGTGAGATACCTCTCCAAAGAAGGAAAGAGCTGCATTTTATTTGGGAGAGATGCCAGCGGTCCCCTTCCCTCAGCCCCGCACTGCGCTCACACACACCCGATACTCCTAACCTCAACACCAGCGTTTCCACCCAACTCACCCTTCAGGTTTTTTTTGTATCTCTCCTTAAATCAGACTCCATACGGAGGCAAACAATCCACAGAGAAGAGCAGTGGCTGCAGACGCCGAAAGCCCCTGAGACATGTAAGGACATCTCCGCACCCAGGCGAGAGGAGAACGGCAAAGGGACTTTTTCTACTGCCATCTGCTGTCATGAATACACGGAAAAAGCAGCAGCTTTTTGCGTGCTGTCAGAAAGGTAGAAAAGCTATCAAAGGCATGAACACACTCCTCGGAGTGCAAGTGCTCATGCCTGAATTCCAGCACCAGTTCATCAGCACAGTTCATAGGTGGCTCTTCCCAGCTAACGCTCTCCAGCTCACATCAGTCCCGCTCCCCAGAGCCCCAGCAGATCTTTCCCGTGGTCAAGACTGTGCAGGCTATGGCTTGGGCTTTGGATTTCAAAATTTTTAAGGCTGATTTCAACAAACAGATTTTCAATTCCAAGAAAGCATCTGATATTTCCTTTTATTGCATTGATCAGAAGCATATGAATTTGGCAGCAATTTTCAAGCTAACATGAGTAACTCACAGTAAAGTCATGCAGCAGGTAAGGAATACAAGTGTCATCACTCAAGAACGCTTTAGAAACAAAACAAGCAAAAGGGGAAAGAACAGTCCTTGAACTGACCCAACGCAACTGAAGGCTTCTGAGAAAGATCCCCAACTGCAAACCTGGTGTGCCCCAAAACCAGCTAAAGAGCCCCCAAAGCAGACTACCTGGAAAGCAGCTCATTCTTCCTTGGACAGGCTCTTCTCATGACAATATGCTCTATTTTAACTACGGGAGACAAAAAAGATGTTGGAGGTGGTTCTAGATCCCTGGCTAGAGTCCTGGACAAGGGACCCTGCTTGAGCAGGCCAGGTAGATGAGGTGATTTCAGGTCCCTTCCAACCTCAACTACTTTGTGATACAGAAGGACATCTCAAGAGGAAGCAAGCAGAGCTGAATTGATAACCAGCCGAAAAGGCACAAGACCTCAAAGGTACAAAGAGATCTCTTGGAACATCCAGCAACGAGTATATCAAATGTTCTTCTATGTTTTATTCTAAGCAGCTCTGACTCTCAGCCATGAGATTACCACAGGCTTAACTGCATGTGCTTATGGCTCTCGCTTATTGCTCAGTGCCTGCAGACTCCTCACTGCAAATGCAAATCTGCATTTGGATAAGTCATACGTATTTCAAACTAGGTAAAAATCTTCATCCTTATCTCATACTTTGTTTCCTCTTCCCCAGTTTCTGAGTTGTTGGCACTTCTCTCTCAGAGCACATCCTGAGAGCCTGCCGAATGCCCTGGTTCGTCTACCCGGAGTATTTTATGCTCATTGCCAAAAGGGACTCCTGACACATTAAAAGCATTAGGTGCTTTAAACAGAGAGGAGTCACAGAAACAGATTTAAGTCCATAGCCAAGGGAGAGCCATGGTGACTCATCCAGAGGATAATTCCTCACCCTGACAATAGGACAATCCTGGCAAGCTCAGACAAGGGAAGATACAGCCATCCCTAAGCACGGCCTAGAATTTGCAAACTGCTCCCTCGCTAACTTGAAGAAAGCAAAGGGAATTTGCTACCTCTTGCACGTTCACAAGCAGTTTCCAAGCCAAGAAAAAAGAGTCCATGTTATCACGGGGTTAACCCAAGACACTTCTGCATACTGCTAAAATAAGCTCGGATACTCAGTAGCTAGGATGCAAGAGTCCTGTCAACCACCCTTTTTCCCCTTGGAGACTGGCACTCCCCGGTGGCTGCACAACAGCCAAAACACTTGCTGCCCATCCACCGAGTGGGCCCCCAGCGTGATCGGCGAGCACGACAGAAGCCACCTAGCATGGGGCATCACACATTTATTTCCAGAACAACGGCAGCTCAGAATTAGTCTTTCATATACTGTAGTAATTCAAGCAACACCACATCCCCGCCTCACTAGAGTGATCGGAATAAATGGGATTCACAATGTATCAGGGAGCAAAACTTGAGGAAATGGTCTTTGCATGCAGGGGTCCCAGCAATGGCTCAACCTGAGCCCATCGAGGAATTTTAAGGTAAGATCTGCCACAAGGTACTATAGTCCTGGAAGCCTTTTCCCAGTAGATGTCACTGTCTCCAACAAATAGTGAACTGCAGACGTCTCCCATTAGCAACCAGCTACAGCCCAACATGAAATTCTACAAAAAAAGAAAAAGCTTTTTCTCTTGGGCAAACCAATTTCACTTTAAAGACCAGTCGTATTGCAAATATTGGAAAGAAACTACATGAAAGCATGGAGAATATATGAAAAAAAACAAAAACAAACAAACAAACAAAAAAACTTATTTCAGAATTATTTGCCCAGTTACCTTCTTTGCCCATAGGAAAAGCATCAGGCCAGGAATCTGCGCATCCGCCGCTGGGCCAGGGAGCTTTGCCGAAATTGAGCAAGAGCCTGTTCCTTACACAAACAAACGGAGAGTCTCCCTTCACCTGAAAAAGCTTGCTGCTTGTCAAAAGCGCTTTGCACTCACCTAATTCATGGTATTTCGGCAGCAAAAAGCTGTGTTAAATTTAAAACAAAAATGAAAGAGTCAAAAGAAACTCACACAACTAGCGTATTAACAAGCATCACTCGTGGAGGGTTGAATGTGCAACGCACAGTCTCGCATGGGACTGAAGCGGGAGGAGAGCCCGTCACCCCACGGAGCGCGCTGGCGTAAGGGCCACGGCCACCTGCATCGACGCGGTGCGCGAGGCCTGTCCAGAGAGAGTTCGGGCGAGATAATAAGAAATCTCAGTAGATTTTTAACATCTGGGTGAGGCCTGAAATCCCTGAGGATTTCTTCCAGGTGACTGCATGATGAAATATTCTTCGTGTGTTACAAAAGGGGAAAAAAGAAAAAGTTCCAAGAAAACGCTCTGTATAGGTCAGCACAAGGAAAAACCGTTTGCTGCACACCTTAAGACCTGATCCACTTCTCAACTACCAGTACGATGTGGTTCGCTACGGACAGTTGCCAGACTTGACCCTCATAAGCAGATGAGCTGTGCAGACAAACAGAGGGCAATAGACTGTGAGCCACCTGAGTATCATGTGAACCCCCGCACCCTCAAATAAAGTGTTAAAATAGCAGAAGTCTCAAATTAGGAAAGACTAAAAGGCCAGTTGCACTTCCCCAGCCCCAGACAGACCATCCGAGATGAATTATGCAGCTCTACGTTTTCCCATGCACCCTTCCCACCCTCCTGAATGCTGCCTTAGGAGAAAAAAAAAAAAAAAATCCAAAAAGCAAATGAACATGTTGGTTTCAAAACCAAATTAGCCCAACAAGGATAAAACATTAACTTTTTTTTTTTCTTTTGCTTTAGAAGCTCCTCCCAAGCTTTCGCAAAGCAAATCTCTGTTACAACCACTGAAAACACCGCTGCACTTTATACAGGCAAGTACCGTCAACTTGCACACTGAAACGTTGGTAGAGTAAAAAAAAAAGTAGTAACCTGATAACTGCTACCGGAAAGGCAAGCCACAGTATCATAGCTATAGAGAGTTTAACAAACACGTACCCCACCACAAGCAGGAAATTAAAAACCACAGCTAAATAAAACAAAGACCGAGAGTTGCAAGCAATGCAATAAGCCAGCTTACAGAAAGAGCAATGACAAGAACTGCCATCATTCTCAGTAATCAAAAATTATCTTAAAAAGCAAGGTTTAGGGGATTTTTTTT
>VZSV01000050.1:4397140-4412246 GCA_013398735.1 Nothocercus julius | reverse complement strand
TTCATTTCTCATTAGATGATGGCAAATATAAAAGTGTAAATTAAAATATTGTTGTTCCTTGGGGCACCACTGGGTATTAATCAGAAAAAAAGTCGACCGTAGATTTCAGTGTTTTGTTTTGATTTTCTAATACCTGAAGATATTTGCAGCCCACTAATCATTTGAAAGCCAGGCCTGTGGCAGAGCTTGCTCTCTGCCCCAAACCAAACGCGAGCGTCTCACAGAAGGCTGACAAGTCCATCAGGGCTTCTTCTGCAAGGGTGAAATCTTCAGGCAGAGGGAAGAGAAAAAATGAAAAAGTCATCGGCAGCAGATGAAGAGAGTAAGGGAAAAAAAAATACATAAACTATACTGAGATATAAATATAGTCTTGGTTTTATACATATATATATCTCAAGTCTGGTTTCTCTCATTGCCATGGAAAACGTCTCGCAAGGGAGATGAATGTGAACAGGTAATATCGTACTCCTGCTGCTACAGGAGTAGCACATCTGCCGTGTAGGCCATCACATCCGCTCCTGCCAACAAGATTTTTCTGGAAGGAGGGAAAAAATAAATAAATAAACCCCACAAACGAACAAACAGCCACCACCCCCACACCTCTCGGTTGTGCTTCTGTCTCTGCTAAACAGCCGCAAAGATGAAAAGACTCTCTGCTCTGAACGAGGCGAGACTGGATAAAATAGCCCGGTCTTTTTAAGACAGTCACCTCCCAGGTGATGCTGCTTTCGCTAGCAGGGCTCTTTAGAGATAACACTCACCACACAGAATCATGATCTAATATTTTTAAAGAATATGTACATTTAATGCAAAACTAGCCTTAAGCACCTTCTTTCTCAGGGGATGCAAGTAAACTTAAAAGTAACATCTTTTTGCAGTTGTTTCATTATGGTCTATACATAAGCAATGGTAGATTCAGTAAACAATCATATACCAAAAAGGTGCAAGAAAACTTAAAAGGAGTATGAATATCTCTAAATAAACTGGTGGTCTCTAACTCGGACACCTCTTTGTTCCACCTCAATCAGGCCGTTCCCTAAGCTGACTTAAACAGCGCTAGGTAGAAGACATGAGATTTTTCTCTTGTGCCAAGTCATTTTAAGAGCCCGAATGACACGATGGGATCACAGGATGACAAAGCTGACACCAGTTAAACACGGTGACTATCAGCAGGGGAAGAAGAGTCGCCTGACATTTGCCACGCTCATCACATTCGTTATGAGCAGTGAAGTCTCAGTTTCTCATTTCTCAGATGTACATTAGTCAAAGGAAGAAAGAAGATTTCATATCTTGCTAAATGATAAATAAATGCCTCGATCACCTTTGGCTGTTGCTTCTGAAGTTTTACATAACCTCAAATATTTTAATACCTCTTTTCTCCAGCTAGTGGTCGGGGACCACCACTCTGCTGTGCTCTCAAGTACTATCACATCTCGCTTTCACTGATGGACCCAAACCAAAAATACCAACCAATGACCTCCCTGAAGAAAAAAAAAAATAATAATAATAAAAAATAAAAAAAAATAATAAAAAAAAAAATTTGGTCCATATTTCAATACATAGGACACCCAACTGGCAAGAATTTCTCATCCTCTGTATACCACAGGCAAAGCAGCAGCTGAAAACACTTAACATCTGCTACTTCTGTTACTCCATGTATGAGTCCCTCAGCTCTGTAGGACTTGTTTTCAACTTCTTGAATTGAAAATTCACAAAGGCAAAGCCAGTCGGACCATATTTAAGTACTACACGAGGGACTCGAGCCAGGCTGAAGCCTTGGACAGGCTTTGATGCAGAAGGGGCAAGCTGAAGCTCACGCAGAGACCTGCAGCACAGAGAAACTGTCCTCTGTTCTGCACCCACTGACGCATTTAATGCAACCCTGACAAACGGAAAACACAAAAAGCTTCATCTGCTACTTACCCATGGACTAGTCTACCCTGCTATCCAGGTGAAGTAACCAGAAAAACTGAACCCGCACCCGCTCCTTGCTCTGCATCCTGGGTTTCATCTCCTCCGTGATACATTGGGAAGCCACCGAGCAACACAAGGGAAATTCTCACCACTTGGTTTCCAATTACTACTCAGTACCCAAAGCATGTATTCTGATAGCTTTCTCTGAACAGATATTGTTCTCGATCTGCAGTTGAAAATTCATCTGGGCCACGGCATTGTTGTCAGCCTCGATTCCCATCTCCGGCGTACATGAGGTTTGACCTTTTCAGATTTACATTTACAACATTCAAAGTCTTTGCGAGCTCTGTTAAGACCCATTACAGAGAAAAATGAACTGCAAGGAATTTCTGGAATGGAGACTGGAGTACTGATGTTTCCTAAGGCAAAACACATACTGCTTGTATTCGAATTTACTAATGTGCTGGCAAACAAGAGAAAATTGAATGACAAAAGCAACCTAACTAGCTGGAATTCTCTGAAAGATGGAAAACAGACTTCTAAGTCAACCAACAGAAAGAAAATGCAGCAGCAGTTAATATTCAAGGGTAACAAACAGTAATGCTCCAAATTAAGAATGCAACAACAACAAAAATGCAGACCACCAACTGTACTTCCAAATGAAAAAAGTTAGGCATTTACTAATGAAATTGCTCTACTACATATCAAACCTCTTCTTTTTCTGCAGATGCCACATTTCTTTTTATAGCATACTTAATTTATATGGATGGCTTCCATTCAGCAGCTTCAGTACAACATATAGTTAGTATGTTCCCCACTGCGGGCAATCTGCGTTCCCCATTCCCTCCCCTCGGTGAGAAGAGACCTTATCTCCACCACCACCCCCAAGCAGAAACCATCCACACTTCTTCTAAAACACTCATCATTTGCAGTGTATCCTCGCACCCCAAAACAACAGTCTTACCAGCACTACAACACTGCCTGACAATACTTGTATATCATCACACAAGAAGTCGCAACCAGATTTCCTTCTCAGTCCTCACCCAAGAGGAGACTTCTCCCATTTGCAGTATCTTTGAGCTGATCTCCTCAGCAAAGAAACAACAGAATTGGGCCTCCTTAATCCTAGCTGTTCTCCACTGCCACGGAGCACCAACATCTGGAAGTACTTCCAGGCATACACAACAGAAGACACCCTCAGTCTCATATTAAGCTGTGGCATAAAGGAGCAGCAATGCTACGAACTGCAATTCAGCCCTTTTTACCTACTTTGGTTTATAGCATGTTGATCACTGAAAACAAGGAGGACGAATAGGGGAAAAGAAGCTTACGGAATAGCAGCATTCCCCACAGACTGTCCACCAGGACTTGCCACCTCCCTTAACATGACCTTGCATCACAACAAATGCACAGAGGTTTCAGCTTTGTAGACAGAAGGGAGGATGGGAGGAAGAATATACGGGTGACCCAAGAGAGAGATGCACGTTCGGTGGACAAGCAACCCATTCTCTGGGAGAGCTGCACGGGCTGTGGTGCGCCAGCCAGGCGGGAAGGCCGGAAGGCAGAGCAGAGATGGCTGCAGCAGGGATGAGCACAGCATGCCAGCCAGTTGCTGACAATTTAGCTTCCTTCAAATATATATACCAGGACCACTCATAAGCCAGCAGGTGAAAGCACATTCCAAATTTGGTTCCATAAAACATAAGCTACACTCCTCTGGCTGCTTCCTCTACCTAGATGTGCTCACCTCTTCATGCTTGATGCAAATCAGCTTGCCAACCTGCAAACACACTTCTTCGTTTGGTACCCTGCAAATCACCTCTCCTATAAAATATTTAGTCTCATAAAATTACTTTCCCTCAAGAAAAAAAAATCAGCTGCAATATAAAATAAATTGGTGAGAATTAAAATAATTGTTTTTTTATACAAAGCCTGTAGATACCTTCTACACTGTGTACTGCACAGGAATGATACATAAGTGTACATATACATTACATAAAGTATAAATCATAATGTTTCCCTTCCCCCCCCCCGCCTTCTCTCTACATTACTCCAATGCACCATCTATCCAAGCTATCCTCCCACTAGTAACTCTGGAAAATTATGATCCACAAACATCCAGTGGAAAGTCAGACAGGGTTAAGGAACTGATGGCTGCCTGCAGAAGGAACAAAACTCAGTGTGCTCACAGAGACGGAGGGCAGAGGAAAGTATTGTGCAAAGGGAAACGGGAAGCCCTGGAGAACACCACACTCCAAGAAAAGGTGCAAAAAAATAGGAAAATGGGACACAATCTGCCAAAAAAGAGGCTTCCAGAGTCCTGGGGAATATGAGTTGGGACTGCAAGCCAGCTCGCTTTTAGAGTTCCTCAGAAAGTTTACCTGGGAGATGGGGAAGGAAAGGGAGGGCTACAAGTTTCTCTAAACCTCTGAGCAAATTAGCGAAAGCACCGAGCACAGCGCTTTGCTGCACTAAGGAGACGAAGGCCAGGATCAGGCTGGTGCTACAAACCCCTGGCCAGCACGCACGGCGATGCACGGGCGGCCTTGCAAAAAGGGCCAAGTGAAAAACCGGATGCTCCCAGCAAGAATGGGAAATCCGTTCTGATACCTCTAGGGAAAGGACGCTCAACCCAGGGGACCCTGCGCTTAGCGCCACAGAAGCAGCATTTGGGAGCGTCAAAATCAACTCACAAAACACCTTGTTCCTTTGTTTTCAGACTGAAGATGCACCTGACTCTGTAACTAGCTGGCTCCTAAACAAAAGTTTTTAGGTCACACACAAAACAGCTTAATATAAAGCAGATTATACAAATACTTTAATAATAATCCACTGACATGCTCTAAGACAAAAACAAAACTTCTTGTGCTGTTTGACATCAGTTTGGGATCTGCACAGCGCTCCCAAAAAGATATATCTAATAGAAATGCAAATATATTTGCAAGTAAAAGTGCATCTGAAGTAAATAGGTTCAGCATTGCCTTCACAGGCGGGAACAAAACAAAACAAAAAAAGTTAACAAAATGTAGTTCAGATCCTTAGCTAGCATCATTAACAGATGATGGAGCAAGTGCTCTAGGAACTTATTATCCTCAGAACAGACCCTTAAGTCTTTCTATAGCCAAGAACTAAAAAACAATAGTCTGTTCAATCCCTACGTGACTTCTCCTGTTTAAAGCCTAGTCTTTCCTTAGATTGTTTACTTCCATTTGAATTGAGACAAATCACAACCATCTCTAAGTAAGAGCAATGATTAACTCTTACTTCAGTGTTTTAAATGTTGAGTCAGTATCAGCAGCAG
Source organism: Nothocercus julius (assembly GCA_013398735.1). Classification (NCBI taxonomy): domain Eukaryota; kingdom Metazoa; phylum Chordata; class Aves; order Tinamiformes; family Tinamidae; genus Nothocercus; species Nothocercus julius. The sequence goes on along the minus strand of VZSV01000050.1, from coordinate 4,407,031 downwards.
AGCAGCCACAGCAGAAGACCCGAAGGCTGGAATCATTAGAAGCTCCATCCTAAGAGCTGAACTACTAAAATTAAAGTCCTTCAGTAGTAGCTAAAGAGCAAAGAAAGGCAGAAAAAAATTGTGGTTTTCTTTTCTGTAACTCCACTGTAAGTGTGACCACACTGACATATCCACACCCAAGGAATTAAACAGCACTCAGAGTAACAAGCTATTAGGTAGACCTGGAAGGGCGATGTTTCAACCCTGCTGCAATTCTCACGGGCCAGTTTTACTGCAAGCCCTTTAAAGTTGTCCTCTTCAATGCCACAGCATCTGTTATACACCAAAACACTGATACCAAACTCACCATTTCAAACAACTCTTAATAAAAGAAAGCTTGTTCAGATCTTCACTGCGGTACATAACATATTCTTTAAGGTTGACTTCTGCAACTGAAGCATAATTTGAAAATGCAAAAGTAATTTTGCACCGAAAGTTGTAATGCACATGGCTGACTGCTGTGCATACGGAAAGTTTAAATTCATGGCTTACGTATAACAGAAAATAAACTCGCACAGTTTCCAGTGCCTACTGAAAGGCAAGAAACGTGCAGAAGCTGCATCAGACACAATGATGTAAACAGTGATGTACTTACTAGCAATCTTCAGGAGAATACCTATGATCGTGCTATGTTAATAACTAAAGCAGACCAAAAAATGTGTATAGTTAGATCATTTTTGACACTACTTCCAGACACTGAGACAATCAACCACACCTACCTATGCTGGAAAGGAGCCTTAGTCCAGGAATGTTTGCTTTCCAAAGAGAAGCACTTTCACTGAACTAATTGTGGAACAACAAAGCAAAGAAATCCAAAAATGAGAATGAGTGATACGGGACCTTCACAGGACAGCACCCTTAAAGGCGGCCCAGACTGTTTTTATCACGACAGCTTTCTTGTCCTACAGTCGGCACGGACACTCCAACGAACAGAAGGGCTAAACGCTGTGAACTGCGCTGCCTGTCGCTGGCGCGGCCAGTGGGACCGGCCCCCGGCGCAGAGGCCTTTCCGCGGCGCCTCGCGGAGCATCCCCGCCAGCGCCGCGCGCGGGCACGCGGCTGCTCCCGGAGCCGAGGTAACTTGGCAACGCTCGCCGCGGGAAGAGCAGTCAATCTGCGCTTACTGTATTGGCAGCACGTTGCGCCAGCTTCCCTAAACACACATCAAATGAATAATGAAACCACGGCAGGCAAATCTATTTTTACGATTGTGGACACCATTGCAAATGCAAGCAGTCGCTCACAATATGGTGTTTTTATTATGCACATAAAATTATTATCAGTCCTCGAAAGTCGATAGTAGCTATAAAAGTCCAAGGACTTTGGACGTGCGGTTTGGAAACACATGGATCAATGGAGCTCTTGTTTGCTCCCCAGTTTAGGGATTTTCGCTTTTAAGGATACATTGCACTAATTCAACATTATTGCGATATTGCTGAGCTTCCACATATGCACAGTTAGGGATTTCTCGGGGGGCAGCCTCTCCATGTAAAATAACACGTCCTTGTTACGGGGAGACTGCACTACTGCCCCAGCGCAGGCGGGCACAGGCACACGCAGCTCCGGGCACAACGGGGCTGATAGGTTACAGCCACACATTCGCGCTTGCTGGAGAGGCAAAGACCCCTCCTGAAAAAACAGCACAGCTGAGCTGGGAAAACCCAGCAAGCAAATTTCTAGGCTTACTCAAAGCCTTTCAGCCACTGCACTGCTGAAGTACCAAAAGGTTTTAGCAATGTACATTGCTGCAGTTATCTAAAAATCTAACTTCGCTCGGTGAAGGGTCATAAAACAGGACGTACCAGCCCATGGATTTTGGAGAAACTCTGTAATAACAATTTTTATTTAATATTTCCTCTGTCTGCCTAAAGGATTTTAAAAATATAATGTGAAGGTTAAGCCTATTGCAAAGAAGCTCTGAAGGATCACAAGCAACCCCACGATGTGGAAAGCTAGTGCAGAAAAGCTAAGAGACCAAAAATTTCCAAGTGCAATCTTAGGTTACAGAATGACAACATACCAGGGTATTTAACAATTTCCATTTATGTTGAGCTAATAGAAAGATTTAACATGAATTTCCACTGAATTAGTACCAAAAAGTTTTCCTTTAGCTTAGGAAGGAAAAAGATATTTCCCCTCCTACTTTTTCAGATTGTCCAGAATTCATTTAGGAGAGGAGATGAAACACGAAAAAGTGCCAAAATTAAGTAGGCTTTGACTGATTACAGCTTTCCCCTTGTGTTTGGCTCTTTCTCAGCACGAGCTTTTTCCTTCTCCCATCTGCCAGGCCACACACTATCACAAAACCCTACGAAAATCTGCAACATGCCTAATTTTGACTACACGCTTTCAAACAAATAGAGCAGAATCTTGCATGAAACGCCCCTTCTCTTTGCTTCCTGGGTTTTCCTGGAACAGCAGGATCCGCTCGCCTCCCGCAGCGCCTGCGCCGGGACCTGCGTCCTCGCGCTCCGCCGGACTTTGGAGGGGAGGCCGCGGCGGCGCTGGGAACAGCGCGGCGGCTACACCCGTTTGCGGAGCAGCAGCCGGCTCGCACCTGCGCGAACGGCCCAGGGGAGCGGGATCACGCCCGCGGCCGCCTGGGCTCCCGCGCCTTCTCCGGAGGCCTCGCGTGGCACTGGGGAGCCCCAGGCGCACGTCATCGCTGGCCCCGCCGAGCTCCCAGGCCGAGGGGCTACCGAGCACAGCGCAACTGCGCCCACCGCGTGCCAGGCCAGAACGCGCTTCGTTAGAAAGCAGCTGCTGGATGAAGATTAACATTCCCACCCGTTTCAAAGCTTGTGCGGGTATATAAGATGTTTGGAGATGGAGCATTAAACAGGTGACATGCAAGCAGGGGCTTAAAAAACTCAATTATGCTGTTTTTGCAAGTCCTCCCTTTTTCTGTGTAGAAGTCTCAGCTCCTTCAGAGTCTTCTGTAGTAACTGCTGCCGTTTTACTCGCTCATTAGCAAATGGCTGCACTTAAGGCTAATTTCGAAACGCAGTTGTTCATAAATCAAAGTTCAAAAAGTGCTTAAGAACAATTTGGTCCCTGCAGCTGGCGACCGTTGATCTTTACAACTTTGGTAATTTCTTAGCGAGGAAATATCCTCCTAGTGACAGCACCAATCCAGGCATGCTCCCAAATGCTCTCGGTTGACAGGCGAGTTATTGATAGCACACAAACGTTAGCGGGATTAGGTGGCAAAACATCAGCAGAGCCACCAAGCAGCCACTTGTGAGCCGAGCGTTCGGCTCGCCAAGACGCGCACGGCAAGAGCGGGTGAGACGGTCCCAGCGCTGCGGTCTCACACGGTCACAGGAAAGGACCTTTCCGACGCTAACCAAAAGAGACTCCACACGTGCACGCCACTAAGCAGCTGGAATTTCTGAAACACCCCAGGAGCCAGGGAGGAATTTCTGCTCTAGGGGATGGCCTAACTGCAGTTGACTCTCGGCACGTCTCCCGCCCCACGCATCTACACCCGCCACCAAACTGCCTAATGGGTTCTTCCCAAAATGCTTCTAGAACAGCACAGTGGGGCCAAGGTTGCAATTTGCAGACAACTCCTTCCACTTAAGAAGAACTTTAAGGAAAAACAAAACAAAACGAGCATCCTTAATCAAATAGAAGGAATCAATGCAACATTTCAGAAGAGGATGGGGTAGGACCCATTTCCCTGCTTTCAAGAGATAACCCTGTTCTGCCTTCACATCTTTTATTTATATATATATATATACACACACACACACACACACACACACACACACACACAAAGGGGTTAACAACAAAACTACCGGAAAAAAAAGGCATCTCGATGATAACACTGTGCTAACCACCAGTACCATCCACTTCATAGCTCTGATATCTTTAGACCAGAGAGACAGATAGTTCAGGGCATTCAACCAAGCTTTTTATTAATATTATATGAAGAAACAGATTTCACAGACAAATAATCTGCAACTATTAGCCAAATACAGGGAACACCTGTGCCATCACACTCAAGATGGAGAGGGAAAGCCCGATGAGCTAACCAGAGTCATGATACCTGGAAGAGCATCAGGATGGCTGTTGTAACAACTCACAGCAGAGATTTGCTAAGGGTAATCGTGTTGCATACATATGATGTAACAGACTGATAAGTTTAAAAGCTCTGGGCAGTTTGTTCTTCCCTTCCCCTCACTTCCCCTCCAAAAAAAAAGACAAAAACTGACACTGTTTTTCCTGTTTCGAGGGTCCACTGTTAGTTGTTTTTTGTCAGCATGTTGGTTCACTTCCCTGCTCTGCAGCCAGCCATCCTCACACTTCAGTTACCTCCTCTCTAGTCCATTCCAGAGGATTAAACAAAAAAAATAATCAGCTAGCAATGATATCCATAGACCTGGGGGAAAGAGGCAGGCAGGTCTGTTGGTTTTCATTCATTCCCTGCAGGGAGAAACTTCTGGTGTCCAAAAATGGGACAGTTAAATCCAGCCAAAAGTTACAGTCAGTGGGTCCAGAGGAGAAAAAGGGGGAGGAGGAGGCAACAAAATCTGTACATGTCCTACTATTTCATCAACATATATTGATTTTGTAAAAAGTTTGGTACAGCATGAGTAATTAATAGACCACCATATGCCCATGTGCTGCATCTGCTACAGCAATTTATTTTATAGTTATTTTATTAGTTTCTTTGGGAACTGAGTAAGATAAGGATCAGCATCCTGACACTTGGAAATTAGCTCATTTCCATGATTGCTAGCAGGAAAGCAGGAATTAATTCTCTAATTTTATCCTTAAAACTAGCAAGAACAAGTCCAATCAAAAAAAAAAAAAAAAGTGTTTCTAAGGCCAGGGGGGAAGGAGCTTGGAAAAGCAGTGGCCTTATTATGCTGGCAGGGCTGCAGCCCATGAGATCAGTATTTTGATGAGTACGAAGGACTTGTGCCAGAGCAGGACAGGGAGGAGAAGTAAAGACTTCCATTAGTTGCAGGCATGGAGGGAGGAAGACAGGGAAGCAGTGCAGGGGTGACCCAGCTCCACGCTGGGTTTGGGACAGAGCAGCACACCCGGCCGCTGCAGGAACAGAGACATGGGGCTCGAAGGCAGGGAGAGGGAGGAGAACAGGCTGCTCTCACCTCCCAGTGAAAAGGAGCATACTAAGAGGTTTAAAAAAATGAGGAGGAAGATTTACACTATATCCTACAGCAGAGCAGGCACCTTGCCTATGTGCCAGCCAGCCCTTTGGAAACCCGCTTGATGAAGGCAACACACACTGACTTTGTTGTCTAGGATAATTCTGGAAGGAAGGACTCCTGTGTTTGGAGATCTGTAAAGACGATTTGATAAAAGCCTTTCTCAAAAAAAAATTAATAATAATAATAGTGAAGACAAATATGCATCTCTTTAGGTTAAGGACACAACCCTGGGGAGAGAAGAGGAGAGACGGGGGGGGGAAAAAAAAGGAAAAAAAAAAAAAAAAAAAAAAAAAAAACACACACACACACACACACACACACACACACACACCCCAAAAAACCCACTGTGCTTGCAGGCAGAATTCCAAGCTGATAGTTTAACACACTTCAAGAAAAACACACCGCGCTGTCAGGAAGAATCTGGGAGATGGGGACAAGAAAATGCAAACCTCACACCCCCCAGGTTAACCACATCTTCCCCTTGAGCTGAAATCCGGACCTTTGAAACCGGTTTCAAGAGAATCTGCTGGAAACTGCCGCCTGCCTCCTTGCCGAGGTCTCGCGTTCCAAACTGCGAACAAAGCCGCTCTCAAATGTGGTTTGATTGACGCAAATCAAGAGCTCAGCGGGTGATTCATAGTTGTCAGACCGTAACACTTGCATAAAAACAGCATGTGGACAAACTTGCTGATGCATTCAAATGCTCAGCACATATCATGAAAGGCATCAGAATTGAACTTAGACCACTCTCCTAGGATAAGCCCCTTTCATTCTTTCTTGCAGAGAGTAATTTGGATTTGCCTTGGTAACACAGTGTCATAATAAATCTTCAGGCCCAACTGTGTGATAAGCGTTGGGCTGCATTTCCCTCCTCCTTGAAAGGGAAGATTACTGTGTCAAATGAAGTTAAGGGATAACCCATAAACCACTAACACTCATTTTCTGCAGTTTGACAGTAGGACAGCCTCAGCACCCACATTTATTTTGACCTTTTGATACAATTTAAGTCTGTTTCCCGTTCCTCCATGGTACAGGCATTTTTCCTTCCCTTTCTGTTCTTTTCCCACAAGCTTCATGAAAGCGTGAGGAAGAGTAGGGCCAGCGAGGTCAGTGCCTGCAGACAGAAACACTGAGTCCCATTCCATAGGTGAGCCCTCAGGAAAGAATCAAAAGCAGTCTCTGACCCAACTTACCCTGAACTGGTCCCACAAAGAGAACCCCTTCTACTTTTCTTGCACTTCATGTTGGCTCTGCATAGGATGCTCACAGATGTATACAAAAGACACAGACAAAGCCAATCTTTCCATACTCCACACGTATGCCACACTACAATGCAGCCGGAAGAGATGCCAAGAGTGCAAATGTGACCTCACTGACTCCAAACTTGCACCTTCAGAGCAGTCCCATTTGTCTAGATTCATGCCAAAAGATAATTCCAGGCTCTTGGAAGAGCTGGCACCCTCTCACAGGTAAACAGTAGCATCAAAAGCATGCTGCTCACTCACACAGAGCCGCACCTGGGCCCAAAATTAGTGGCATCCCCAGGGTTTCTAACAATCAAGACCATCAGAATCAGCAAAAACTTAAAAAAAAGACATAACACACTGTACATTTACAAATTGGGGAGAAACAGTACGTGCCATGAAAGAGTTCCATTCACCTCCTAAGAGGTGGCGGGCAGGAGCAGAGAAGGATGCCCTATCACTGTCAGAAGGCTTTTACTGTATTGCAGTAACACTCCCTACCACACAGGGAGACAGCGTACAAATTTTTGCCATAACTACTCATGGAAATGACATTATGTTCCTGCAAACAAGTATGAAATAACAGAAAATGCACTAAAATTGCACCAATGACACAAAATAAAGATATTGTTTCACGCTAATCTTTTCAGAAAATATTTTAAGATATAAGTGCAACCATAGGCAAGAAGATTCAAACAAGCATGGATTCTGAATTTAGCATTAAACCCAAGCTGCACTTCAGGAGTGGTCAGGTTGGAAGAGGCATCCGTGTGCCCCAGGCCTGCACCAAACCTACACTCCGCAACTTCCAGCTCTGATCGTGTGACACTGGAGCCCATCCTTAAGTCTTTGGGTCTTGAGTTGGCTTTGCTGGAACAAACCTGCTTAACCTAAACTCTGCACTTCAGCACCCTGTGAGGACTTTTCCGTTCCATGGAGCCACAGCCCTCCACTTTCTGATCATTTCAGGTCTTTCCCACCACCACCCAGGTTCCCCAACCTCACACCAGGAATTTGGACCTAGCTACCATGCAATAATCCCAGGAAAGCAACACAGAGGGAAACACGGCTACTACCCATCTTCTCCATCTCCACTCCGGATCATGGACTGATGGAAACGTCCATCACCACCTCATGTCTGCAGCGTGTTAGAGCCCCAGGCTCACATCCTCCCACCACCCGTTCCACGTATCATTCTCCTGGAGATGCCAGGAGACACGAAACACCAGTGGTAAGACGACGACCGAAAGATAACTGAATCCAGCCTCGTGCTTGAGGAGATTCAAGCTCCTCCTTTGATGCCTACTACATCATGTGAACTGTTTAGAAAAATAGGTGCCCTAAGGCTTTGTAAAAGTAAGGGAAAAGAGTGGGAGGGAAAAGAGTAGGGAATACAACACAAAGCTCCCATATCACCGTCTGCTGCACTGAGCTGCCCCCCTACCCCTCTTGGTGCCCGGACGCAGTCTCTTCTTGCTCGCCTCCCCCATGGCTACGTCCCCTTCCCGCAGCACCCTCTTCCCCAGGGCACCACGGCTCCCCAGCCGCCTCCACAAGCCTTTCTCGAGCAGCCACAGACCGCCACACATCTAAGTCTCCTCTAAGGGACAGCTTCACCAAGAAGGGGCGCTTGGGAGGCACCTCGCACAGCCACTTCTTGACAGCACAAGCTGCGGCCAAAAGAACAACAAAAGGAAAGGACTAACAGAAAGGAGATATCATATAAACAGCATTGCTCCACTGACAAAAAAGATATTTTAATCCAAGGATAAAAACTGAGAGACCTTTTGGGATCACGTAACCAGAACCCTTCTAGCTGTCTCAAAAAGAGCAAGCCTAAAATACACTTGAGGCACTAAAATCTGACATCTCACCATTACTTTGAGGCAATTACACAAATTCACATGCCTGAGAACTCGTTCACTCTGACACTGAAACAGTTTCCTTGTTAAGCTACCCCATTTTAAAATGAGCGGTGTGAGCAAGCCTCAACATCTGAGACACCCACAGAGCATCACAGCTTAATTACACTTCAGGTCAGTCGAAGGAGAAGTCCTTCCACCAGTGCAAGGACTTCACATCCAGCCCACCAGCACAAAAGTATTTGAGGGAGTAGAAAAGGGTGAGGAAATCCTGTCAGAGGGACATGATCTTGAAAGACTGAATTATAGTAAGTTGAACGGTGGCCACCCCCCACAGTTTCTGGTTTAGTCACCTTAACAACAACAACAAAAAAAAAAAAAAAAAAGCACGTAACCCTTATGAACTTAGCTGACAAAGCACCAAGGTCTGCTGGCTGGGAAGGAAATCGAAAAGCCAATTTGACTCAGTGTTTCTGCGTATAAGCAAATTCGGTCCCGTGATGTTTAAGAACCATCTCAAATGCTCAACCCACTATAGCTGAACGTGGTTTAGATGTGCGGGTATTACAAACCACTAGAATAAATTATGCTCTAAAACCTTCTGGCAGCTTCTTCTTCTTAAGAGAGTAGGTAAAAACACAAGTTGGCAGACAATTAAGTTCTCTGACAGAAATGGCTCACTTGAAAAAATCCAAAACATTAAGAACTGATGTTTTTCTACTTAGGGCCTCCCATTTGAGCTCCCAGGAAACTCCCATTTCTCATTTCTTTTTTAGTAAATATTCTCTATGAAAGCCTGCTTTTTTGTTGTTTTTAAACTAGTGCTCAGTTCTCAGTTACTAGCTGGAACCCAGTCACTGCCCATGCAGCCCCGGCAGGATTTTGTCTCCCCTCCCGTTACACTGGCGCCCAAGAATCTGGCAAGCTGCGACGTCAGCTGTGCTCTCCACCGGGAAACAACAGATCGCTTCTTATTTTTTTGGCCAAAGGAAGCGACGAAGGGATTTTCGGGCAGGACACTGCAAGCAGCTGTCTGCAAGTGTCAACAGCTGGAAGCTGAGACACGTCCTCCTAAAATAGAGCACGGAGCGGAACGTCAACACGCAGAGCGCGCAGCAAGGTGACAGACGAGCGAGGACGTTTTCACACGTGGTCCATGCGGGACCATACAGCTCTTCAGGTTTGGCTTCTAAGAAAGCGCATGACTCACATATGCAAGGAGTCTAGAAACCAAATTTTGCATTGTTTTTGGCTTAGTGCAGGAAATCAACTTTAATGACAACCCACAGTTAGCTCTGCAGGAGTTACCTCTCTGCTTCATTGACATACATGACAAGACTTTGTTAGTAGTGCTAAAATTAAAAACAAACCATTTTCTTTCACATCAGGAAGACTTTGAACAACATCTACTGACACCTGCAATAAAGAGACCAAGGAAAACCTGTTTCAAAGCACTTCCATTACCTTTTTCGTATTCCAGCTTTATCTTAAATCTGGAGTTTCACATTATATTTTGCACACCCAGGAGTACAGGAAGAAAAAGGGAGGGCAAAAAATGCAAAAGGG
>VZSV01000050.1:4379445-4395225 GCA_013398735.1 Nothocercus julius | reverse complement strand
GGTCAAAGGTAGGCGGCGAGCCCAGCGCCTGCTCCGGCGCACGCGCCGCCCGCCTCGGCCGTGCCCCCGCAAGCCACAGCGCCATCGAGCAACGGCAAGGGTCCTCGGAAGAGAGGAGGTCGTTCCCGCGGCGCCTGCTTCTCACCTGGTCTCGGGAGGGGCTGCGAGCTGCCTCTCCCACCGTGCAGGCCAGCGGGTCTCCCGCGCATCCCGCGCCCACGGGGGAGCCGAGCAAGCCACGCCGCGAGCGGCTCTCAGCAGGTGGGAACGCAACTGCCAGGTCGCTAAAATGAGGCACTTGCACGTGTGTTATGTGGCACCAACCAGTAAACTCACTGGTTTTAAGTTAGCCAGATTTTGAGAGCTCCGTCGGAGCAGGACCCAACAGCTGCAGTTTAATTCTACTGCACAAGGAGCATCCGCTACACAGAGATCCCTTATCATTTTTCCATTTTAAAGGGCAATTACAACTTGAAGAAGAGACCCGAGACTGGAGCTCGGTTAGCAGCTATTCAGAGCCTGGGGCCCTGGGACTCAAGTTTTCATCCACAGAGGGGTAACACCACCTCCCACACACTTTGTTTTCCCATTAGCGATTTGCAGTTTATTTTTGCTAACCACATATTGCAAAATTCAGGCTTACCTAAATAGTGCCTGTTGAGCAATATGGTCTATAGATCTGTTGCAACTGAAGCAGAGAGAACCAGTTGATGCAGTGAGATCAATATATCTCATCTCTTTCAAAGTTCCCTCCTGCTCAGATTTTTTCCACAGCCTAGATGACCTAATTCTGCTTTTCAAGAGCACAGAAGTGTTTTAAAACCCAGAGGGTCTCAACTGACCAGTCAGCATTAAGGCAGCTTGCCTATCTGAACAGAAATATCTAGAGATCTAGCATTACACCCTCTAAAATCTATAAGCCACCACTTTTCTCACATATGCAGAAAGCTCTTCCATTTCCACATCTTCAAGTTAATACAGACTCTGCAGTTACACTGCTGCAACCTCCACAGTTTGTCAGGGCACAGACACCATGCTCCGTTCTGCACAGGAGACGCACACATATACAAAGACATTTAATAGCAGTAGCAACTCACACTGATCATGAAAACCCTATATGAGGCACAAATATTGCTTCAGTTTGAGCAGACCCCTGTATTCACCGGGCAACCAGCTTGCACAGGCACCACCAAGTTGTTACAGCCCATGCCTTCTTCCCTGCATCACTCCAAGGAGCTCCTGCAGGAACCTTCCGTTGCTCGAGCACTAGCGCTCATCGGCGGAGGAGGCAGCCCTGCAGTCGCCTATCCTGTGTTCATGTTTGGAAGGCACCCTTTGCATCAATCAGAGCATTTCTTCCCCCCCCCCGTAAGTGATGAAAGGGTCATTTATTCACAAACTGGTTCTGGTTCTCTAGCTTACCTGGGAAAGCTTCCCATTCACCACAGGCTACAGGATTTTTCAAGACATGAATGTCTGGTTTATGAACATCTGCACTCCATGAATGTTGAGAGCGAGACATTCATAAATGCAAGGATTGTGCATGCAGGCAATACATCATATCTCTAAGAAAAAAAAAATAGATGCAAGACAGTATAAAAGCCTAAACCATCATCAGTCAGAGATCAAACTATCTCCTAACATCACAACAGAACATCCCCAGCTACTTTCTCCTTCCAGCATCTCAGATCTCTCTCTCTAGTACCTTCTTCTAACACACATCAGGCACATGTTCTAAAAGCGATCACATTCCAGGTGCTGCATGGATATGCAGAACACGTTACAGCCCCACTTCGGGCAAGTCATTCTTATCCACAGTTCAGCACTAACTATAAGGCAGCAAGATCCTTAAGAGGAAGGCATATAGTGCATTAAGGTGCATGTCCTTAGTAGCTATCTGGAAGGGGGTCCTGTTTCCTTCTTCAGTGAGAGAAAATGTCCAGCTATGATAACGTGTGCAGCATTCCCTAAACAGCATAAGAGTTGGCTTGCCTTATCTTACCTTTGAAGGCAAGGCAAAACACCGGAAATGCTGGATTTGGGGGGCAAGGAAGAGCATGGGGGAATGCCACCATGCTAGAAAAAGACTGATATATCAGTCTCATGGGCTAGTGGTTCGGCCTCGTTCTGGGGAAAAAACTCAAAGATGTAGAACAAAGCTGCTGCTCCATGACAGGATGTGAAGCAGATCCTCTTGCTTCTATGCCAGTTAGGGACACAGATAAAACACGATTTCTAGCGGTAGCTAGCTAAAATGAGATTTTTGAAGAACTACTTTTTTTATACATAGATATATAAAGATCAGCAGGGGAGACAACACACGTATTTTACTCAGCAGCCTTCATCTGCTATGAAGCTTGAGGGAGTTATGCTGCAAGCACATCACACGCTGTCCGCAACGAGCACCAACAAAGTTTCCTCCTCTATCAACAGACCTGGACTGCAAGGCATTTAGTATCCTCTGCCTCTCCTGCCAAAGAATAAGGGCCAGGTAGAAGCTACACACAAGTCAGTGGGATTTATTCCCCAGGTCTGTGCTTTGGTGAACGTTACGTAGGCGTTAAACAGTTAATTTCACAGCTCTGGAAGACAGCAGCAAATTTCATTTCTTGCTGAAGAAAGCAGGCATCAGCCACAACCTTTTTTTACAGATTTAAACCCATGTTTCATTGGGGAACAGACTACAGCAGCGCAGTAATAGTATGATAAATTGACAGTCTGCAAGGCAATTTCATTTGTATCAGCCTTTAACGAAGCCAGGTTCTGAGGGCTTTGGTTTATTACTCTTTCAGCATCCAGGACAAATTAAAAGTTGCTGCAAAATGCTCCCAAAAAATCAACCTAAATCTTTTTGAGATTCTCCACCAGTCACACAGACATGTCTCGATAGTGCAGCTCATAAATAAATAAATAGACACGCATGCTAGTCCAAATAATGCCGTGGAAGTTCAAATAACGTCATCACCGATCAACATGCATCTAGGAACACTTCACCTACCTACAGGATTCCTTTTAGCTGCTGCCTGTCCACTTGGGCTTTCTCCTAAGGCTACTCAGAAGAGGGAAAGAGCCCAATAGCCTCCACTAGAGAGTGGCTGCTGCAAAAATTAATGCTCTCCCACAAGCCTGAGTAGGCAGAACCTGACAGCTCTTAAGTACCATCCACCAGAGGAACGAGCTTTAAAAAATTGCCTCACTCAGGTCAGCAGTTGGAGTTAACAGCTCCCTTCAATAGCTGTCCTCAAAGCAATTTTCCCCCTCAGTCTGATAGGTTTTTTTTTAGTTCAGTTACAATCTACCCTTGAAGATCAAGGCTCATAAAGGCACATAACAAACATTTTTTCATTATTTTATAGGCTGAATTGACACTAAAGAATCTTTTGAACTTTTTCCCCCCCTTTAACAACTCCTTTATTATTTCCTTACACAGAGCAAACACATTTTTATGCACTGAGCTTGCCCTTATTTCACAGAAGTTTAGAATTCATATGATGGAACAGAGTTATGGGATAAGTCGGAAGGATGGAGAAACACCTAGATATATTGGATTAATGCATCCCTCAGAAGTGCTAGACATTGCCAATTAGACTCTCTTCCCTGCTTATACCAGAGGTGTGATATTCTAGAGGAGAGCAGAAGGCACAGCAGCCCTCAGCTATCTGGGGACAGGCAGCGTTCACTCCAGGCGACAGCAGTTCTCAGCATGAGCAGCGGGCAGCGCTGGATCTCCCACCACGAAGCCACCAAAGAGACATCCGTACGAATTCTGTAGATCTGTCACTTGCAGCGGCACCAAAACTATGTGACTTCAGCAAACATGGGAAAGGAGGGAGCATTTACTACGGAATTCTGCCTGCCTCCTGCCAGGGAGCAACAACCAAAGCCACAAGGTAACTACCACTATGTAGGTTAAGCTACACGAGAACTCAAGCTGTAAGCAGGAGACCTGGTCTAGCTCTGAGCAGCTATCCCAGCTGAAACAACAAAAACTTAGATACTCTAAATTCCCATGACTTTTCAGCCTCAACTTACTAATCCCTCCTTAATTTTCACTAATTTATTTCCACGCACAGCTTCTGTTCTCCTACTCCAGAGGAGAAGCTTTTTCTCGTGGACAAGAAACAAGTAAGGTATTGACGCTTCCTCTCTGTTTTCTACCTGTATTTCAACAAGATAATAGCCCCGAGGGGTCTAGGATATTGCATTCAGTTTGCAACAGCTCTTAACTACAGATTTCCCACAGCAAGTAAACAAGTTAAAATCGAGACCTCTACACTAAAGCTTATTACGCTCTCCTTTAAGCAGGAAACGGGCCTGGGCCAGCTTCTTCCACCACCTCCTCAAGGATACAGGTCTCTTCATTCATCAACATGGTCTCAACATACTTTATACTCCTCTTGCACATCAAACATTCCCCAAACAAGTAAATGCAAACAAAATCTGAGGGGCACTCCTCATGTTACAAAAGGAAAACAATGCAAAGAACTCCCATAGACAAAATAAAGTTTTCTTATGGTTTTAGATTTAAAATCTGCCCAGATACTTCCAAAGTGACATCAGGGGAAAAATACTCAGATTCTCTTAGAGATGTTTCACAGCTATAGTTCTATTTTAAAAAAAGTGAGCATATATTCTTTAAACATAATGGTATCTTCAGCTGAAGAGACTTTGTACTGAGCTTATCACTGAAATTCTTCTGGTCTACACAGAGGGGAAAAACAAGCATGCTGTCCACACAGGCATCCTACCTCCATTTTTCCCATGATCTCAAGAATCTATCTCCCTCTTACTCATAGAGGAAACCGAGAGCAGAAATAAAACAGTTGCATTAAGACAGCATTGTCCACTGAGTCCTAAGTGCACCCGAGTCTGGCCCGAGCTGATGGAGTGACATCTGAGACAGCTCATTTATTTGACCTGAGCTCCTGCAGGGAGGAGGACTGACCTGTCACAGCTGCACTGCACTTCTGTTTTTCCTGATAATTTAGATGTTACTAGAGAAAGTAATGGGGCTTCACCTCAAGGAGCAAGATACCCAAAATAGTATCACTCCCCAATAACCACATCACCTCATGCCACAGATGCCCATCTTGTTCAAAATGCTGCTCTTCTACCACTGCTGTTTACAGTCCAGTGCTCAAAAAATGGAAATAGGCACCAAAAGGTCATTTGCTGCAGGTCAGTTTGAAGCGCGGCTGTGTCTGAAACACTCAGCTCAGGTGTCTCAAGATTACCCATCCTACCTGTGAGTCAGAGCCCTACCACTGCAGGTGAAGCTTTCTGCAAAAAAAAAAAAAAAAAAAAAAAAAAACACAGAGCTTTTAAGCAGTGACACCATGCCTATTTAGGGTTTCACACAGCTCCATCAGGTAGCAGCTCAGGAAAGGAAAACCCAAGGTTCAGACAAACACAAAACAGCTGCAATGGCAATACGCACTGGTACCAACAGAACAGCTCAAAGGAAAGGTAGAAGAGCAACTGCTGTTTCTTCATTTCATCCATTTGAAACAAAAGCCCCCAAACTTACTTTTGGGAAGCCCAATACTCCAGAAATCACATTTTAGATGGAGTGGCTATACAAAATATTTAAATATTTCTGCTACTGCCACAAGAGTGGGGCTTAGGGCCAGGGAAAACTAAAAATGTTGTTTGCAGAAGAGGGGGTGAGGATGTGAGAAGTCCTAGCAGGTGACCATTGAAGCGACATCTGCCAGACCAACTGCTTTAGCTTGGATCACACTACACAAAGCAGTTTTTAACTTTGCAATACGTCAAGTTAAAATTAGTGTGAACTGCAGAAAAAAAATAAATAAAAATTGAAGCGAGCAGTGACAGACGCAATTTCCCCAGTCAAAACTGTGCCGAAACTGCTCGCTGCTTTTCGTTTGTAGTTCCTATTTTGGGGATTATCATTTGGTGTATTTCCTCATTTACAGATTATCCATTACTCATTTATTAACAAAGCACATTTATTGTTATCATAATCATTAATCTAGGAAGTGATGACTGATTCACTGTTGCATTTTATGTTATACCTCTCCAACATGGGAAAGAGTCCAGAAGCAAAGAATTAGGCTGTGCAAGTTCAGCGTAGCCCCAGCCACGTGAAGCAGCTAGAGTGAAAGGCACATTTTTTGCAAGAATCTTAAGGGGGAGGACACGATTCAGGCAATGAAGCTCTTGCTTCCTCTTGCAGGGCACAGAAATATCCCCAATTGTGTAAATACAACCTTAGTCAACAGCATGACAAATCCATACACAGATAAATGTCACATGCTGACGTCAGTGCCACGGTAACCTAATCAAAGTACAGCCTTCATCTATTTTTAAACCTTAGAGTTATTTTCCTCTAAAATCAACAGCAAAAAGAATCTTTTAAAATATATATAATATTTTATATAAACAAAACAGAGCTCTAGTACTTATTTCTCTGTGTTAGTGAAGGCATAAAAATGAAGTCCTGAAGCTAACTGCTCCATCTGATGTGTCACTGCAGCTAGAAAGCAGAAGATAAGTATTCGGGAAAGCGTGCACATCAGATTGGCACTCATATGTACACTGGAAATTTACCCAGACAGGTTAAAAATAACACTGAGAACACGCACAGCCATTCTGAAGGTCGCTTTCAACAGAGCTGCTGTTTTTATAGTAAAGGTTCCTGCCTGCATGTGACTTAGCTCCTGCTAGTATCTTTGTCACCAAAAAGCAGGCGGCACAATCAGGTTCCCTTGGCTGAGAACTAAGGTCACGAACAACACGACAACTCTACAGCGCTGAAATCAAGTCCACCAGCTACCTGACTGACTTTATTTATTAGAATTAATCCTTCACTGACTTTAAGAATACACATGTTTATCATTTTTCTCCACCAGCATGGTATGGCTAATGTGGTGATACATATCTAGGGTTTTTAAGCCCAGTTATCACAGGGTCCAGCTTCTACAGCGCAAGAGGCAGCAGAGGGCAAGAAGACGGGTTTCCCTGAGCAAAGCAGCACAAGCTTTCTGATTTCATGGTCTTGCAGGGCACCAGCCAAGGAAAAACAGCAAGGTTACCTGTAGAAAGGCAACATTATCGTTGAATTTTAACCACAATAACAATAATAATGCTGAATGTCTCCACTCGATCTTGCGGTGTCTCCTTTGTTATGCTCTTGACGACTCACAGGCTATACCCAACGGCTTCCATTGAGAGGAACTGATCCAGAGAAAGCATCCTGAAACGCCTAATTCAACACTTGCTTTATTGCAAGAAGTGCAAGAGGCCCCGCTGGCTCCCTTACGCCTGTGATTGCTCTATGAGGAGGGGGGAAAAAAAAAAAAAAAAAAAAAAAAAAAAAAAAAAAAAAAAAAAAAAAAAAAAAAGTCTTCCATAGCGAAATCTCCAGTTTAGGGAGAAGACAACAGCAGGCTGTTTTTCTAAGCAGATGATGAACACATTTCCATAAACTGACTCAGGTTTGTTTAAAAGGAGCATAAGGAACGGACCATTTTTCCCCCTTCCGCTCCATCAGTCCTCCCATGCTATTCACCACACTGCATACAAGACGTTTCCCGGGGGACTCGACACAAAGTGATGGAGTGTGAGTGTGCACTCCTCTACAGAACACGGAAGTGAAATGAAACAGCACCAAGTCCCCAAGCCCTCCCTCCTCCGCCTAGCGATCCAAGGTATCCCTCATCAAGGAGGGCCACCCCTTAAGGACGGCCCAGGCTCTTCTTTCGGCAGATCACTCGTACGCCCCAGCAGCGTGCAGAGCGCCGTCTAAGACGGCCTTACTCCCCCAAACCAGGCCCGTGCTCCTTCAGGCATCCAGGAACGGGAGAAGCTGCCGTTTCCAGCTGCAGGCTCTCACGGAGGTCAGTCCAAGCGCTCAACAGCCAACATGTGCAGCACTTTCCAACCGGAGTCGGCCTGCCGAGGTCGGCCGCAAGCACTCGCACTGATCTCCTACGCCCCTCCGTGTTTTAAAAAGAAACCTGCTGTTTGAAAGCAGCAAAAGCCCTAAACTTGCCGGCAGCCCCTCCCTGGGCTGGCAGGCACGACGGACTCAAGAGCTTCTCCAGATACATAAAGATTTCTGCTTCATGGAAGACCTCCGTGCTGCTGCTCCGAGCAGACACCGAGCTAAGGCCTGCTGAGCAGGGCCGTGACGCCGGGCAGCGGCCAGGAAAGCCCTGCGAGCGCCGAGCGGAGCGGCCGCTACGCGGCGGGCGGCGGACTCTCGCCCCAGCGCGCTGCACAGCTGCCGGGGCAGAGCGCGCGGCGCCGCGGCACGCATCGGCAGCGTCAGGCACCCGAAACGCCAGAATCGCCGCTTTCACAGAGAGCGCGCGCCAGGGGAGGGGGAAAAAAAGAAAAAAAAAAAAAAGGAAAAAAAGTAATTTTCGAAGCCCACGGTCTGGCACGAGCAAAGCGGTGCTGCCTCCCCGGCACCCGACCAGGCTGAGTGATGCGGAGGAAAACAAGACTGCAGGAATAAATACGGGGAGTTTGAGAGAGAGAAGGGGAGGCAGAGATGAAGGGCTGGAGGGAGACGGAGAGCGAGACAGCGAGCGAAGCAGCCAGCGAGACAGGCAGGCAGGGAGAGGCAGCCAGATGGCAGACGGGCAGAGAGGCAAGCCGGGGGAGAAAGAGCAAGACAGGGAAAGGACGGACGGCGAGAGAGAACAACAGGGAAACGAAATCCCCCCGCACCGGGGGCCCGCAGAGCGGGGGTAACACGTGCCCGAAGGGCCGGCGGGGGGTCCAGAACCGCAGCGAAGGGTCGGTGCCGGCCCAGTTCCCCTGGCCCCCTCACAAGCGGCCAGTGCTGCGGAGCATCCGAGCAGGCCGCGGGTGCCCTCTGCTCACCAAGGCACGGCAGAGCCCACGCCGAGCCCGTTTCGGTCGAGTTTCCTCGCAAAAGCTCGTCAGACACAGCTAAATTTAGCGTGCAACCTCGACCGCGCAGCCCGTAAGGCTGGATGTGCAGCAGTGGTCATTTGGGACCCTATGGCTTCGGTCCAGTTCATCTCGAACCAGAAATGCTCTATGTATCTGGAGTAGCACACAGCCCTTAATTATATGAAGGGACACAAGCATAAAATAACAAAGTCTTTCAGCAAGAATCACCCAGAGCTCTGAAATCCCCTGCAGCAATTTCCCAAACCCAAAACAAATAAAACTCCATGTTGGGGACAGGGGGAGAAGAGGAATACAAAGTACATTTACTGTAATACTCATAGATGAAAAATTATAATTGCACTGCCTTGACATCTGGTTTTTATTTCACTTCCATTAGATCGGATTACATAACAAACAGATGATGCACTGGATTTATGGAGTCCTTCTGCAAGTCTTGCGTGGATTTGGTGTTTACATTCTTGCTCACAAAAAATTCTAGCTATGCCACACATACAGGCATGTTTGAAGCAGCAAAAAAAGCGCAAAAACAAAGGATCTTTTTTCAAAGGAAATAAAATAAAGACTAAGATTTGGGAATGTAGGGTTTTTTTGTTTTGTTTTATTTTAAATGCTTGTAAAAAAGATTCCATTGCATCTTTTTTTTTTCCTCCTCTTTTTTCCAGATATTGGATCTGCATAGCCCAGCATTTACAGCAGTGCCAGGAGTTGCTATGAACAACCCATGTGGATGGCCCAACTATGTACCCAGGTTATGTCACTGAGCGCCTGATGAAATGATGCAAAACCAGCTTTCACTCTACCCTGTCATATAGTGATTACATTACCACTACATAGCAAAATGCAACATGCCACATTCAGGGACACACACGGGCAACACCAGCCTCCTAATCCCAGCCTGCATGATCTTTTATTTTTTCATTCCTTCCAAATGAGGAACTTGCAATTTAAGGCACTTGTGCTGTCATAGTGATTCTGGGTGTCTTAATTGCCAGGACCGACCAGCATATGCTAAACAACCTTCAACATCAGAACTTGGCTTTACTGACCTTGTCCCTAGACAGACACTATAAACTTTCTTCTGAGTCAACAGCACATCCTTCCTTTGCGGCAATTCAGGAAGTCATGCAGTTGATTATGAGGCTAATTCAGCTGAATGCAGGTATTCCTCACATGCCAGCGAGGTTTCCGTCTTACTTCACAGGATCCGCAGCAGAGCCACATCGCGAGGAATTATGGATTCCTTTCCAGCAGGTCTCTACATGTGCCTCCTTCTCCAGCACTGAAAGGAAATGCTTGCAATATGCTGTAGTTCAGACCCAGGACAAAATAGTGCAATCTCCCGTTAAGTACCAGTTATGTACAACACTCTGCAGTTTCTAAATCCTGTGCTTGACAATGTATTTTCATTCCCCTCTCTCCTAGATACCAATTACCCCAGATACCAATAAAACCCCAGAATAAGAGAGCAAATCAGGAATATACACCCGAAAAGCTGGAAAACATTTGCAATGGTTCGTGCAGTTTACAGCCCTGTGCTTCCCTGCCAAAAGCTCTGGTGTTTATCTGGAGCCTTTCTGCACTGTTCACAAATCCCACGTTCAGAGAGGAGCAGATCCACAAAGTATTTGCCGTGTCAGAGGACGCAGCAAGTGTCCTCGCACAGTGTGCTCAAACTGCACGGTCGCCAGCTTGGTCTCCAGATGCATTTTTTGTATGTGTCCCTTTGCTGCAAGATACAGACAGCACATACGGGTCAGCAAAACCAGTCCAGCCTCTGGAGCACCAGAGCAAGAGGAAAATCATTCTGCATCTCATGATTTTAGGCTGGTTTAGAAACAAAGCAGAAAATCTGCTAGTGTTCATGATGAGACGAGGTACTGGGCTAGATACACCTTCAGGCTGCTCATGTACTGCAATCTTTGCAATCGGATTTACAGCTCAAGTAAAAGCCAACTTGAAAGGCCACTTTCCAATTTTGACCAACAACTGTCTTATCACTGCAAGTTATTTTTCAGAGAAACAAACATGGGACCTGCTGGTGCAGGAGAAGAATACAAGAGATACAGCAACAACCACTTGCAGTCTGACAGGGGAAGTTCGGTTTCCTGTTGGTTTGGGACCAACAGGTCTCTGAAAAGGACGCCTGGGGCACAGCAATTTCTACATTAATCCACACACCTATGCACATTATGTTCCCTGTAGATGTACAAGACGTAGCAGCCACTCAAGAATTCATTTTTATTTTTCTTTAAACAAGCCCATTCGCAGGAAATTTTCCAGCATGAGCATCCCTTTGACACTTGAAGATTTATTGAGTGAATAATATAGCAAACAACTACTTTTTCATACTGACAACTAAAAGGAGTTCAAGCAAATGCAGTGGCTGTCTCCTTCAGGCATTTGTTATCTACAGTTAACAGACTTGCATGCAGCTAACATTTCAGTCAAGTGAAAGAAGGGCATTTTAAATATAGTTTTAGTGGAAACAGAGAGAAAGAAAAATCTCATTTTACAGAATAAAACTGACAGAGAAACTTTTACAAAGAGGATTTTCTGTTCTCTGTCTCTACTGAAATAGCTTGCAGTATCAAAAGGCCCTGGTAGACTACGGGTATATGAGACATCTGAACTGATCAAGCGAGGGCCCGAATCACATCTCCCTGTTTTGTTGGATAAATGTATGCCAAGACTCCCTACTGACGGGACCTCTCAGTGTACGAGGTTAGTGACATTTAAGTTAGAGCCAAAAATGAAAAGAAAAAAAAAGCATTCACAGATATCAACTTAATACTCTCCAATTTTCAAAGACTAATTATTGGCTCCCCCATGCCCTCCTTCCTCTTACATAAATCCGCACACATTCACATTACATGGTACACAGATGATATCAGAAATACTGGAGTCTGGCCTAGCATTAGTCACAAAGACAAGTGAAAAAACACTCAAAGCCCGTAATTTCCAAAAAGTCTCATCTTCAGGTATTGCAGGTATTTTCCCCTGGTAAAGGCAAAAGAAAAAAAGGATATTTTGATGAAATAGGGTCATTTCTGGCTTTGTCCAAACAGGTTTATCATTAAGTACTGATCAAGCAGTTAATAGTATTAATCCTAGAACAAAGGGACAGTACCTAAAGGGACTCAACTTCTTACCATGAGGAGCTTTTTCCTTTGAACTTTTACCCTCCGGGCTACTTTCCTAGCAAGCCCAAGGAGAACTACTTGTTGAAGCAATAGCTTAAGGAGGGGTTGGGAGGGAAGCAATGCCACCTCCTATTATAAAACTCCATCACTTGAAATATTAAGATCTTGAAGGTGTCTAAGCAAGGTTCAAGAAAACACCACGCTAAAGAGCGGCCCGAAGTACCAGCCCCGGTGTGCCCAGCAGGACGTACAGAGCTGGTGGAGGAGTTCAAAGCAGCAGGTTTGCCCATCTCCTCCTGCTGACATTAAAAACAGCCTGAACGAGGCGGGAGGGGACGACCAGCTAAGGCGGCCTCTCAAAAACCAAGCGGAGAGCCCTAGTCGCAACTACTCCCGGAGCGCTGCCCACAGCACAGCGGCCAACGCCGCGGGGAGAGCGAAGGCTACAGCGAGACCAGCTCGATTTTATGCTGTGCAGAGGTTTTATTCAGAGCCCCATGCGGCAACATGAGAAAAGGGGCTACAGGCACCTGGCTTTCACAGGAACTCAAAGCGAGAAAAGGCATTCCCTCGGCTGCATCAGAGTTTTAGAAAATCACTCCCCCGTTCACTAGACAGTGGCAACGGGCAAAGGCGCAGCAGTGCAGGAGGCTTCATTTTTACTGTTACAAATTGCACTGTTTTTGCCTTCCAGCTTCGAGCATCACAAATCCCAGGTCCTTCCTGCACGCATCACCCTTGGCACCCTCCGCTCAGTTGCTGGGCTCTCCAAGCTGTAGGTGATCGCAGAATGCTTAAGGTTGGAAGGGACCTCTAGAGATCATCTAGTCCAACCCCCCTGCACACGCAGGGTCACCTACAGCACGTGGCCCAGGACTGCGTCCAAGCGGGTTGGGAAGATCTCCAGAGAAGGAGGCTCCACAACCTCCCTGGGCAGCCTGTGCCAGGGCTCTGTCACCCTCACTGTCAAGAAATTTTTCCTTAAGTTCCTGTGGAACTTTTGCTGTTTCAGTTTGTGGCTGTTTCCTCTAGTCCTATCGGCGGCCACCACTGGAAAGAAGCTGGCCCCATCCTCCTCACTGCCTCCCTCAAGGTACTGATAGACACTGATGAGATCCCCTCTCAGTCTTCTCTTCTTCAGGCTGAAGAGATCCAGGGCACTGAGAAAAGTTGTGGGGTCTCCTTCTCCAGACATCTTCAAAACCCACCTGGACACGACCCTGGGCCACAAGCTCTGGGTGTCCCTGCTTGAGCAGGGGGTCGGACTAGAGGATCTCCAGAGGTCCCTTCCCACCTCAGCCACCGATTCCTGCAGGGAGCTTCACCTGGCAGGAGCAATGGGTAGCGTAGCAGCCCCACGGCAGAACTAGGCTGGCTCCAGCAGCTTTGCAGAGAGGTACGTGATGAAGGTTGTGCCATGTGTGTCCTGTTGTACACAGTTTGATGAATAAAAGCTTATGCATGGCCTGTAAAGCACGGCTGACAATACCCAATTTGTGCTTAACCCCCAGAGCCTTCAGCATCAAAGCCACCTTTCAGCGCAGAAGAACAAAGTGCCACAACTATTCACCATCAGACAGCACTAGACATATAAAGCCTCGGCTCACATCACTTTTTTTTTTTTTGCCCTCATCTGCTTCCACCAGCACGAAGTTTTCGCTTCTGCTCAAATGCCAGACAAAACATCTTTGAGCTGCCAAAGTGCTCTCTACTGGCACAGCCAAGGGCGCTCTGGAAAGGTCAGTGGTTTGAAAAATCTGTGCAACGTATCAGAAAGCCTTATAAACATGTGATGCTTGGAATGAAAAGCTGATCCATAATTAGATGTTTCAGTGTTTGTTATCCTGGAAAGAGTTCCACCATGACATTTCATGAGTCCAGGGATGGGGGAGAAAAAATAAAAGCAAACAGCATAATTTATTTTCTTGTCTTATGAAGACAAGTTATTGGAAGCCAGAACTTGGAAGATCACTAACAGATCCGTGAGCATGAGGTAGGGCTACCCTGCTTAGTCCTGTATCTTGAGAGCCTTGCAGCTCAAATGCTTCTGAACACGTCTAAAACATAGAGCCTGGATGCTCCAAAGCAGCAATTTTCTTATTCAAGAGGGGAATCAGAAGGCAGCAAGAGGAGAACAGTGCAGGTGCCCAGCAGACTCCACTTAGTTACAAATGGAGCAGGAAAACAAACACAAGAAACAGGGAAAAGAAAAAAACAGAACACTAAGATTTCTTCCTTGCAATTTCTTTTTTCTTTTCTTTTTTTTTTCTCCTCTCTCTCTCTCTCTCTCTACATGCTGATGTGCAGAAAAACATCTTGCACAAAGGTTTGCCACTAAAGCTAAAAAAAAGGAGGTGACAGAACGGTAAATAAAGCAAATCTAAACCCAATAAATGACTCAAAATTTAGCGATACAAAGGATATGTTAACATTGTGGTTTGTTATAAACAACGTATGAGTGAGACAAAAACAGTCAAGGTAACAGTCATGCTGAAATCGCAGACTTGCGGGAAGAACAGCAAAAGGGGCTGGGGTAAGACAGCGAATACGAACCATCACGCCTCTTTCAAGGTAAGAGCCAGCAGTTATCTGGCTGACAATCATTTCTGAACACAATTTATGCCTTTAAGTGTAAAATATTTCCAGCTTAAGACATCTGAGGAGAGAGAGAGAGAAAAAAAAAAAAAAAAAAAAAAAAAAAAAAAAAAAAAAAATCTAGAAGATGCTGCTTAGACTCATTTTATCGCATTTTCTGCGGGCTGTGATGCTAGGGTGGGCAAGAACAGCACGCTAAAGGCTCCACAAGTTAATGCTCCTCAACCTTGTGCTGCAACAGCAGTGAAGAAAGCTTCCAGAACGACCACGGCGCTCAAGCACTGCAGCACTGGAGACCCAAAATTAATTTCCACAGAAGGATCAAAGAAATGAGAGAACGACACAAGATAGCAGAGCTGACATGACCCGGCACCATCTCGCTTATTTCAGATTTCCAATGGACAATGGGCTCAAATTCATTCTCCGTCATTTCTGTGGAAGGAAGGAAGGGTTTCTTTCCTCAGATGGGATGAGCATGCATACTTCCACTCCAACTCTTCCACTCCACTCAGTTCCCAGAACTTCTACTCCAACTCAGTTCTCCAACTTCCACTCCAGCTCAGTTCGCAGAAAAGAGGAAAGGCAAAACAAACCTTGATTTCACACACAGACTCACTGTGCAATTAGGAAACGTGCACTCCCATTGTTAGGAACCGCCCAACATCACTTATCTTCTATACCGCATCACCCATAGCCACTTCATTTAAAGGCATGTCAGCTTTGGGTCAAAAACATAGGGAAAACATTCCATGCCAGGCTCCCCAGGCCTTCCTTAGTACAAGGCCAGGAACATGGGCCTAGGGAAGAACTTTCACCAACTCAGACAGGAGGTGCCCATAGGGATGCACAAATAGCAACACAGCAACACCAAGAATGCTAACGAACCAGGAGCCCAACTTGCAGAGCTGATACTTGAGTGTGGGTCATTTTGTGGTTCAACTACAACAAAAATCCCTTGACGAACTAAAGATCTGATAAGCAAAGGGTATAGGAAGAGAGGAAAGATACACAAAAACGCACAAGTCCAGAGCTAACTCAAAACAATACCTGGAGCTTCCTGACTGTCACATATGCCTGAACAGGCATCTGCCAAGATCCTCAAATTCAGCCTAGGAACAGACTTTAGCAATGGAGGGGG
>VZSV01000050.1:4352579-4375805 GCA_013398735.1 Nothocercus julius | reverse complement strand
TTTTTCAGCTGACATGCATCTTCAAACTGACAGGCTTAAAGTTTTTTGTGCCTGAAATGCTGCCAATTGATCAAAAACACTGGAGCCAACTTTCCCGAGGTAAAAAGCCTGCCCTCTGCTCTCTCCTCACATAGGCCTGCTAAGGGGAGGAGGGGGATTACCCATCTCCCAGGAGCACCCAACTTCCCTGGTTTTATGTCCAAAGTGACCACAGGTACAAATAACTGTATTGATCTCGTGCTATTGATTAAAAGGTGCAACTTGACAGCAAAGAGTCATTACACAGTAGTTCATGGACAGTCATATCCAAGAATCAAAACGCACAACACCAGAAGCCTGCTGCCAAGAGAAGTATCAAATGCCTCCAAAACCAAAATCATATTTCTTCCTACTGTATAAAACGTGATGGGGTTACATGACAACAGCAGCAGCCTTTAAGGACAAAAGGCTTACCTAAATAAAGCCAAGGCTAGCGGTTCAAAGCTCACAAACTAGCTCTCCTTCCTATTGCAGTTTTCCCCATAAAGCTATTTATGTGGCTTGGCAACACTGCAGCTCCAAACAAAAATGAGTACATAGATTCTTGAATAGTGAAAGGGTCAGGATTGATTTTTTTTAATGATTTCTTTGAATTCATCTGTCATTTCTCCAGCAGCCTTATGCCAGCCCTACCACAGAGCACAGCCGCAGCCCAGTAAGATTTTCCACAGGTCCTCTCCACTGCAGGCAACTGTGCCGTGTCCAAATTCAGGAGCACCAACTACAGGAGAATCGCTGGTGGCACTGGCAAAACCTTACTTGCTCGTGTTTAATTAACCAACGCACAGATGAAGAATTTCTCAGTGCTGGGATTATTCAGTCCCTACCACAATGGCAACAATACAAAACAGAAATGATAGGAGGATTTTTGTACAATTTGCCTCAATTTAAATGTGACATCCATCTACACCAGTACCCCAGTGCTTTCTAAGGATTGCTTGGGTGCCACAGACACACTCTTCAGTCAAATGGAAAGGAGACCTCCTAAAGCCAGCAGCTCATGCAATGCCAGATGTGAGCCACTGCCGACAGGTGCTTCACACAGAGGGAGGCCTTGCAGGACAAGGTGTGCGATTCCCTGCAAGAGCAGAGTCCTGCTCTGCTCGAACCTTCAGGCTGACCTTGCCCAGCTGTTCTTGCAGAACACGCTCGGACTTCAAAATTCAGCCCTTTGAGACCGCCCTGCTGTAACTACGAAGTGAAGGAGACCAGATGGAACCACTGGGAAGAATAAGCCTGGTTTGCGGGTTCCCTTTCCAAGGCTGTTGCTCTCTTGCCGACACCACCTTCACCGCGAGCCAAAGAGCACACGTGCGCGCACCACGCGCTCACAGCTGGTGCCACTCGGGAAGCTGCCTTCAGCTTTACCCAGTGCATTTCTGGAGATGCCTGTTGACAGGCAGATATGGGAAAGCCTTTACACTCCAGGCGTAGCGCTCCGGGCATCCTTGTTCCACCACCCTGTGAGGGAACAAAGTGGGAGCCAAAGTCGGCCTCCTTTCACTGAGCTACTTCAGCATTTCCTTGGGACACAGATGTAGCTCAGCAGGACTTCATAAACAGACTCAGCTTGTAGAACTTGTAATGCAACTGTATTAATTAATAAATATTCCCCCTTTCGCATATTAATCCACATGTTTTCCTCTTGGGCTGACAAACACGTGGGTAGGAAGCTGTGGACACGTAACCGGTGGAGCTGGGTGACCGCAGCTTCCAGGGCTGTGGTAGGAGGTCCCTGCTTGGAAAGTGCGAGAGCTGCTTTTCACGATGTTGTTGAATCCAGACTGGTTCTGAAGGGCTTTTACAGACTTTTAAGCATTACGAAGTGTTAAGCTTGGCTTAAGCTTGAAATACCAGAGAAATTCCTGAGTAGTTATCGCCAGTGCACATTTCTTTGAAAAGATCCAAAAAAGAACAATTTTGATCCAGTTTAGTTTCAAACAGCTTACCAGGAGACAGTAACTTCTCATAAAAGCCCATATACGTATTTGTTTGCATGTAATGCAGATACCAGTAAGTTTAATATTAGCTTTATCACCTTTAAAAAGTGAAAAAAAAAAAAATGGCTAAAAGCATCTCAGTCCACTAGTTATGCTGATGTCTGTTAAACCCAATAGTCATCATAGGCTCCAGCAATTTTAAAACACGTTTCTGTTAAGTATTTCAAAGTAAACAAGAGCATTGCCAGTAAAGTATCTGATTTTCCCAGTATCTGGGTGAAAGAATACTATTTTTTGCATTTCTTAAAAATTGTAAATTAACAAAAAATTTTTTAAAAAAGCTAATATGTTATTTTAATTTTCTTATAGCGGAAATGATCTCATTGCTCATTAGTTGGTATATGAGTATACCTCATTGCTCGTTAGTTGGTACTGAAGTACTAAATGTATATCAAGAGAAGAAACATCCTGTTTCAACTGCTTCTCCATCCCTTCTTCCCCACCCAGCAACATGAAAAATTTTATTACATAAAGACTGCAACACCTTTGCCCAAATGACCTCAAAGAATAGGGCAACAATTTTTTTTTTTTTTTTTTTTTTTTTTTTTTTGAAATAAGAGTAAATAGTACATTCCAAAGTGCAGGTAGTCAGGTGACAGAATTTCTAGAGTTAAAATACAAAAATAAATAAAATTGTATTTGTGGCTGATACCCATCTGGGAATAACTAGATTTTCCACTCCTGTTCTCCAGTCATTCCACTGATTCTGAAACTTACTCCAGAGTGGCTCAAAGCTCAGTTTTGTCCTATCTGATCTGACCACATCAAAAACACACAAACAAGTCTCAGCATCATAAGAGACACAGCCCTCAGAAGACAAGTCGATTAACTTAAAATAAGTACTGAGAATATGTCCCCTTTCACAGCCCAGTAATAAATTTAATTTGAGGAGAGTACACATGAGATTAAATAAAAGGTCAAATTGAATTGAAAAATGAGTAATAAAACATCAAGTTTATGGAAAAAGGTTCTCCACATTCAGATGGAAACACAGGGTCCCAAGGACTATCTTAAACATTATCATCCAACAGCCTCAAGCACAACCTTTCTCCTGCCCTTTTCCTACCCTACACCTCATTCCGAACAATTGAGAGTTCTGTCTCTCTCATTGCAAGTACCTGCTGGTCATCCTTCTGCTGAAGGCTAAAAAAATCTTGCTTTAAAGACAGGCTTTGAAGGAATTCCAAAGCACAAGAACCACATTAAAAAGCATATACATATATAGAAATGGGAAGAATGTAGAAATGACCCTTAGCAGGGACACTCACCTAGAAGGAACTTCAGCTTGAACTCCAAGTTGGAGCACAGAACAATTCTTTTCTTCTGAAGATGCAACAAAAACACTTGTGCAGAACCTCAGATGGTACAAAAAGTAAAAACTTCACAAAGTTTGAAAGGTCCTGGAAATGAGCACTGTTCCTTCAACAGAAAAGCCTGAACACAGCCAGTTTACATATATATAAGAATGAAAATACAGGCAAAGCTTCTGTCTAGTCTGTTGTGGTTTGAAGAATCAACACAGCAAGTGGAGTCACATCCAATTCCAGCCTGTAAAGGCTCTCAGCTCTCCCAGACAGAGCTTTTTAAGGCAAGCTGGCCTCATCACTGCTGGAATGAAGAGCACCTGTGTCCCGAGCAGTGCCCCTCAGAGGCACAGGCCTCCTCGTCAGGCTTGATACACTCTGCAGAGCTCTCACCATACTACAGGCCTCGTGATAACTAAATCAGCAACAGAACATCCTGCTTCACACCTAAATAAAACCAGGACTTTCCTCCAAATCACATCCCATATGACATTGTAAATATTGCTGCTTTTCACACGAGGGACACCAAAGCCATTCTAAAGCATTCTAAAGAGTTTGATCACACAGCTATTTCCAACATACTGAGAAGTCTAATCTTCTGCTGGTACAAATTTTAAGTTTGCTTCTAGAGTTGATAACTCTTCTGTTACCTCCACACTGTCAACATCTGCTACCTCCACTGAGCCTTCATGCAACTTCCCTACACAATGTTAAGACAGCAACCAAAGCCCTTCTTTGGGCAATTAAAATACCACCAGGATAGGAATGGGCTAAGCACTAGGGCTAAGAAAAACCTAAGGCACTCTAACCATGCAGTAGATTTTCTTAACATGCACTTCACCGATAAACTTTCAGAGAGAAAAAGCTGGCATTGTTGAGTGGAGGATTCAACATGCTGGTCTTGTCCCTAACTGACCAATGCCTCTCCTGAAACAAATGCAGGGAAAAAAAATTATTACCAGTATGGTGTGAAGTGATAGTTTAAAATAATGTTATTAGATCACAAAGTTTCCTCTTCATGACCACTCTCCTCATGGCCACAGCCTTAGACACTGCATCCAATCCAGTTCAGAAGCAGCAGTCAATATCTCTTACTGCCAGATCTTGCTGCTGAGTTTACTTCTCAGCAATCACAGATTCCCCAGTCTTAAGGAAGAGCCACATCGCAACTTTATTGTATGAACCACAAATGCAGAGGCAAAACCTGTAGGCAAAGCAGAAGGCTTGTGAGGGGGGTAACTGGAATTACCAGAAGGGCATCTTTTCATCCGGCTCTCTAGATGCTCATAAGCAACTAAACTCTGACAGAAAGTGATTTCTGGACTGGTTCTTGCAGAAAAGACATTTAAATGTTACATAGTAGCTCTTTGGAGCAACAAAATTCTCAGTAGTGTTTGTGTAAAAAACACTATGGGAAGTGCACAAGATGAAACAGGCCATATAGCTCAGGCTAGAAAATATGTTAAGGAGGAAAAGGATGTTACTACACTCTGTGAGTGGGTGATTAAACAAGGGAAATGCCGCCAGAGGGTCGGCTGTTTTAAAGTAGCAGATGCCATCTCTGCAGCCAGCGAAGGACACGTCAGACCCGGCACATCGGCAACGTTAAAAGGCTGTAGAGAGGAAGCCTGTGCCATGCGGAGCTTTAGGTGATTCACAGGATCTCCAAAGGGAAAGAGATGAGGAGGTAAAGAACTTTAAAAAAAAAAAAAAAAAATCCAGAAACTAGAGGAGGAGGAAATTCCCACAGGAACAAGGAAAAACAAAAGGAAAAGGAAAAATACACAAATATACAAAAAACCCTACAATAAGCCAAGATCAATGCAAGGAACCCACTGCAGATCCAAGAGAAAAGTTTGCTTTGCATGAAAGGTTAAGAACTGATTCCAAGGCAGAAAGTGCTTTCAATTCTTCCCTAAACCCTGAATCTTCTTCCTCCAGAATTTAATAGTTAAAGAATATAATGTCTAAAGTTCTTTTCTACCTTAAGT
Organism: Nothocercus julius; assembly: GCA_013398735.1. NCBI lineage: Eukaryota > Metazoa > Chordata > Aves > Tinamiformes > Tinamidae > Nothocercus > Nothocercus julius. Next base: position 4,370,471 of record VZSV01000050.1, on the reverse strand, counting down.
TGGAGGGACTCCACACCATTAACCCTACACTAACTTGAAGGATTGAAAGGACGGGAAATAAGGGACAAAGGTCCAGGAAGAAGCAAGGTAAACAGTCTGATAGCAGCCCCATGAGGGTAAGTCAACTGAAGACCAATTAGGTCCTTTAAACAGAAATATAGTAACTGCCTGGGGCAGTGGACCAGGGAGCATATACCTGCCCTTGGAATAAAGCTGGCCCAGCTGGCTCATGCAAAACTGGCTAATGCAGCTCCATCCGTGTCTGGGGAAGTTTTAAGAATTTTAGCCAATCTAGACATGAACTTTTAACAGGTGGATTTGAGAGGTATTAACCCTGCTTTAGGTTTTCCAAGGAAGAGTCTTAACATTCCCTCCATTCTAGAGGATCAAAGGCCGAATGAAAATCCTGATCATTACATAGTTTAAAAGAGTCTTTTAGGGATCCTCTCTCAAAGTTCCTGTTCACCTGAGCTCTAATTATGACGGGAATGAGTTTATGGCCCTCACCTGTGGGGGATTAGGTTCCTCAGTCAAATTAAGCCCAGGACTTTTTGACCACACACAGAACACATGGGGAGAATACTTTGTCAGTTTGAGCAGAGGACACTTGCAGGACACTGGCATCACCAGGAGACCCTGGCAGTAACAGGTGAAAGAATCCTGTACGCTCATTGAGACTGTAATTTATTCTAAATATGGCTCTCACTCAACTTCAGTGATGGGGCAGAAAAGCTTACAAAACCCAAATTTCGATACTCCTTCAAGGAACAGTCCGACCTCTAGTCAGAGGGGACAAACCTTGACACAAAAGCCCCTTTCCTCCCTCCAAAATGAGCCCAAAGGTTCAATTAAATTCACTTCCCTCCCAGAATCCCTGTCCAAAACTTCCTAAATCCAGATAAGACCCAGAGACGAGCTCTGTAAGGAACTCAGTGCTTTTGAAGAAGACAGGATAATCTATCAGAACCAATTTGATCACACTTTAAGAGAGGCCTTGGCAGAGCTATGGAAAGCATTAAAAAAAAAAAAAAAAAAAAAAAAAAAGCAAGAGGTATAGGAACCTCTGTGGCCGTCAGATCAATCTGTATCAGGGCCTGTAAACTCCATCCAAGCGAGTCTTACAACAGGTCCCTAAGTTCTGCTAGAGGGCACAGGTCCATATGGGCTCACACTACCATGGATCCTGGTGCTCTTGCCTGTGGGTCCTTGGGAAAGGCTCACAACAGAAATAGCCATACGGAACCTAGGAAAGTTAGTCCAATTTTTAGTAGACACAGGAGCATCCACAAACATTCTCGAGATATCTATGCTAAACTTGAGCAGAAAAACTCAAGAGCAGATGAGTGGCAAGAGCCACTAAGTGGCTACCGCAGAACCTATCAACTTACACCAGTTTGGAGATACTTTCCTTTCCAACTAGGGACATTAAAGGGAATAATGCATACATAGTGCAGTTAGTAAGAGCCCAAAAGGAGGAATTTTACTTACGCCGTTTCTAAAGGATGGCTACCTTACAGTGGATTTGGCAAATGGTCTTTTGAGGCATTTTGAGGAAGAACCTGCAGTCACTTCTGCTGTGCACACATGTGCTGCACTCTAGGTACCACAACCCCTTGCTGTCATGACTGATGATGCTTACATGGGGAAGCCCATGAAAGCCTGGACACCAAGCAAGACTGATCCTTACTCACAGGAACAGTACAAATACTCAGCAGAGGCTGGAAGTGGGAATTAAGGCAGTAATAGAAGACCTTGTAAATCAAGGTGCTGTCACAGAGCTGCTATCTGTAATGCTCCCTGATGGCCTGTATGCAAAGCACATGGGCCTTGAAGGCTTGCAGCAGATGACACAGCTTTTAATGCCTGGACACCCCTGGTAGCTGGTTGCCAAATATAGGGAACTGGTGGCCCCAAGTGCAGGAGGGTCACTCTGGTACAATGTGATAGACATAGTCACTGCTTTTCTTCCGTACTCTTGAATCCAGCTTGCTAGTACTAGTAGAAATTTGCAGCTTCTTTTTTGGGAATTCCATCTGCATTCACTTACACCCTCCAAAGTTACCACTGTTCCCCCACTATTTGCCACACACATACACCCCACACTTACATGGGGAAAAAAAACTACAGCCAGAATCCCCAAAGCTTGTGATCTCACATGTGAATGGGATTTTAATCCAATCACTCACCAAAGACAAAGCAAAAGAACTCCCTGAAATAGCATTCATCGAAACATCACCGAAACAGGCTTTAAAAACAGCAGGAAAAAGGCTCAGTTAGTTAAAAAAAGAAATCAAATACTGAAGGATGTCATTGGAATAGAAAGGTTGATCCCAGATGCTCAGAGACTGGAAACATTCTGTAAAATTCCAACTTCAACCAATATCCAAATTATTACAGTCATTTTAGGCTGAATTATTTTTTTCCCAAGGCTTTTTATCAAGTCCTTTCCATGTTTTTTTTATTGGTTACTTACAAAAAATCATAAAAGAACTTGCAGAAAGGAACACCCTAAAGCTAAGGCTTGCTATGGCAAGGTTTGAGATGAGAAACTGCCCATTATAAGGATTTAGAGCAATTTCTGGTTATACCCCATCCAAGCTGTGGCAGGGGAGCCAACAGACACCTGAGCCCGGTGGTTTGGGGTAAAGTTATATCCCCCCTAGGGAACACAGGGTAGTCACAGATGAATGGGTTGAAATATCAGTAGAAGTAGCAGCCAAGGTTCACCCACAGGCAACAAGGAAATTGCAAAAAGTCTAAAGGGATACGAACAAAATCTTAGGATGCGCTAGAAAACCAGTTACATGGGACACGGGTCAACCAGTAACATACTGGAAATTCTCTATGAACAAATATTCACTGACATTTTAAGTGGGATCGACCAGCCTATACTGTGGATAAGGTTAGTCATGCTGTTTATCAGGATGAAATTCCCAAAGGTAATCATGGCAGGCCATGGAGGAAATATTTCCATGCTTCCCAACTGAAGAAATGGAAATGTGAACCTCCAGCCACCACAAATAAGCCCCAACCTGGGAACTGCAAGAACAGTCTTGAGTGACAAAAAGTTCATCCTTGCACAGCATGTTAGCAGGGGGGAGAATGGAAACAGTGGTAGCATTTCAGTTATAACTTTATCCAAGGGGAGGCAGAGGGAATGGCCACAACATCCTCTTTTGCTCTTCTCTTCACAGAAGACAGTCATATTTCTGCATCTGCTCCCTAGGTGCAATGAGAGCAATAAAAACAAGACTCTCAAAACCACCGGTGAGCAACTGGGACAGCTACTCCAGCACCTGGTTGGAGCCGCCCTGCAGAGTGGTTTTTGGCACGTCGTATGCGAGGCTTCAGCAATCATAAGCGCAGAACCTACCCAAGCTCCAGCGCTCTCTGCACTCTCAGGGAAGGAATAAGTTGTGACCCGAAAGACGGGGCCAGAGGTGACAAGGCTGCCTCCGGAGATCTGCTACCCTGCTGTTACAGCGCACTGCATTTGACTATTTGAAAGTCAGCCAACAAGGATGGACAAGATGAGCTAACCAGAAACATTCAAAAGCTCTCAAATCCTTATTTAAAACCAGAAGAAAAAAAGCAAAATAAAATAAAATAAAAAAATATTTTTGGAACAGGCTTGCCTGCTGGGGATGCAGCAAATACTCAAGTCATAGCTAATAAGCTTTCTCATGCTACCAGATTGTTCCAACATGGGAAAACATTCTACAACATGATGAATTGGTTATGCTTTCAAGTATTCAATCTTTGGAAGATAATATATCTATGGCTATAGCATTTACACAGACTCAGAAGCTACTACAGACTATTATCACTGCCATAATTAGATAAACTATACATGGGTAAAATTCCTATAGAGGTAGTATCATCAATCAAACCCCAACAAACCCTGAGTTTTCTCTAATTGAATGGAACAAAGTGGTAAATGATAGTTTAAGTCAACTACAGTTATTCACAATCCTAATTTCAGATGCTGATACATTGAATATTTGCTCTGTAATCCACTTGGTTTGCAAGCAAAAGAGAATTTAGCAACGTGTTCTAGAGAGATGAACCACTGTTCACACAAAGAAGGAAACAGCCTTTAAAACTGCAAGTGTTCAAGGCTGCCATGAATATGAAAGTCTTCGTTTTCTTTGTGAAGATCAAAGCTTAGAGATTTGTAATACTTGTTTGTCACCACATTCTACCAATTCCTTCTCCTGGGCATTTGATGTAGCTAAGGAGAATAACTTCACTACAGGTTGTATCATTGGAAATTGTTTGTCACAACTGCTAGCATTTGGTTTGTTAATTCTAGGGAAATTCAACCAATGGTTCCTTATGTCAACAGTTTAATATCTCAGTGACACATATTTCAGTTTTAGACCCCAATTTGGACAGAATAGTACTCTGTACCCTCAACTTTACCAATCTTTAGCCCCTATCTCATTAAGAATAGTTTTCAGCTTCCTGAAAGTTTTATTCCATCAGCCCAGCTTATCCCAGCAGTTAGATCAGTTAGGTCAGACAGGGAAAAGGGCATTCTTGGAAGTTTTCCACAATAACAAATAAATTTCTAGCATCACTGCTAAGAGAAGCAGGACAGGCATCATGAGCAGTGGGAGACTTTGCTCAGTTGGCCATTCTTGGCTAACCAGATGTTCTCAGTCCTGCACCGTCACATAACATCAACTGCAGTATTTCAGATATTGAAATGCTCTGTCCTTGCAGCATCTTGGCTGGCTTGTTGCACCAAATAAAAACTTGTACAGTTTGAGACACTGACTGCTGATTGCTAATGGTTCCTCAGCTGAGCACCCTCCAGGGAGTCTGGCCAACACAGCTTTTAAACTAAGAGCCCCTTTTGGTTAACACCTGTATGGCTAAAAAGACTCTAAGAACCAGTGCAAGCTTTCCACGTAAATATGGGGCCCGCACATGGCAAAAGGGAGGACAGAGTAGAAGAGAAGGAAGGACTCCGACACCGCTCGCCCCAAAGCTACGGACAAGTACATCCTCACTTCACTCAGAGCAGCTAAAGTTAAAAAGGACTGACTAGAGCTATGAGATCTTATTCGCAGGAGTTGCTGGCAATAAAAGTTTTCTATTTTTAAGGAACCCAGTATAACAAGATACCTACGGATGTACATTCCTGTACTTTAGTTCCGTGAAACAAGACTCTGGATTTCTGAACAATGCGACCTGTGTGCAAACCTTTGTGGGAACTTGGACCTTAGCCAGCCACGCTGGCTACCCTCAACTTAGAGGAAGTGTAAGCACCATTTGAAGTCGTTTCCCCAAACCGGTTTCATGTTTTCGCCCTCGGAGCCGGCCCGTGGCTCTGGCTGACTCGCCAAAGCCCTGCCCGTCACACCCGGCCGTATCGCGCCGGGGCAGCGCAGGGCAAAGGGACGCTCTGCACAAGGAGAACGTCTGTCCGGCCAGGCAGCCGCTACGGAGCGAGGATTAGACATCCTAATAGTGTTAAAAACAGACAGAGCTTATTCCTGTCATCTTTACTGTTTATAGAAAGAACGTTTCTGCTTCCAGATAACTTTTTCTGGAAAAAGACTCATTACTGCCAGAAAGTAGGTCAGTGTCATTTAAAGCCCCTTTGAAATACATCTCCACAGAAACTTTTTAATCTTTTAAAGAGAACACATAAAATATTTATTTTATAGTGCAAAACAGCTGAGAGAATAACAGGGAAAGCTCTTATGTATACCGCATGAAACGGGCTTCCATGCCTCCCTGCGCAGTGGGATATGAAAGGAGTAGCTTCTTACACCCGGCAGATGAAACGCCGTACAAAAGTACTTATTAATCCAGCAAATCACAGCACGTGACTTGCCAACTCATTTTCCCAGTGTTCTGTGATCATGAAGCTTTCTACTCTCTCTAGCCTCTCCGTTTTAATGATCCTGCTGCAGATTTTTTCCGTATCAGATAGGCAGCTCATTCTTAAACTTCAATATTCTTGATTATCAAATATTCAGCGTTTCAAAATGTAAATAAAATTTGCATCTCCGCAAGAGTAGCTCTGAAGAAAGAATATAGCATTTGCATTCAGACTGGCTAATTCCTGTAAGATAACATTTCATAAACAAAATGCCTCACTGAAAATGGAGATAATCAGGAATTTTTTTTTTTTTTTTTTTTTTATACAAAGGGAAGTGAACTTTAAACAAATACAAATCAGTTGAGTGATTAAGGTTTTTTTAATGTGTAACTGGTATCAGAATACTCTTTACTGATTAAATACCTTAAATACTCAAATGAAAGAGAAACTCAGGCCATTAGAAATTTAATGTGGGGGAGGTAAAAAGAAGGGAATAAGAAGTTATGTAAGGTCATGGAAAGAAGAAAATTCACACACACTGAGCCAACCAAGATGAGTGGCATCAGCATCACAAATTACAGAAAACAGTTTAAATTGTGGGCAACATAGCTATTGAAAGTGAAACAGAACATGCCTCCCCCCCACCTTAAGCTTTGTCATAGTCCTAAACATTATCTCAATTAACTTAAATTTCTCAATCCTACTTTACAACAGCTTCATCTGTTATAGGATCATCTCAGCATTTTTTCCAGCTTCAGCGCTGGAAGTAGCAATCCCAGTGCCAAAAGCCAAAGGGCAGGCGAGGTCTGCGAGCTTTGTCTTGACTAGATTCACACAACATCTCTTCCCACTTTCCTAAGGGAACCCTGTCACTCCAGCCTCCAGCTACAGGGTCTTCCTTCACAGCTTGGCACGTCCACCCAAAGTGATGCAGATCCCTGCCAGGGCACCTACAAACAGCTGCAGTGAAGGGCCCTCCTTCCAGACAAGCTAGCGCTAGGTAGCTGATGGGAACACATAAAGCCTGGCTTAGGATGGACTGCAAACCACCTGCTTCTCTTGCTGCTAATGCACAGGAGTCTCTCCAACCTACTGGACTCATGTACGCGTTTGTCTCAAATTCCCATGCAAGTTCACAGGAGATGTTTACATCAACCCAAAGCTCCTGGAAGAGACTGTGGAGATTTTTTGGCCAAACAGAAATAAACTAAAGGTCAAGAACTTCCCTCTATATCCAGCGTTCAAAGCAGGCCGATTTACCTCTGGAAAGCTCCTAAAGATACACTTCTACCACCAAAATGGGCATTCTTGCTTCTCCAAAGTTTCTTTTTTTCTTGCAGAAAAGTAACTCCAAAATACAACAGAAGAAATACCAGTGATGAAGGAAGAAATCAAGTCAAATTTTTATTAGACTTATTAACATTCCCTGTCTTTTTTAGCCTCGTTTCATAAGGAAGTCTTTGCTGACTTGGAAATACACTATTTCTTACCACTAAGCTTCCCAAGGCGTGGGGATAGGACGGGACATCTTTTTCATTCTTCGGTATTGCAACAATTTTATGGCGCTGTTCTTAAAACAACCCATTAGCGATAGGATTGGGGAACATTAGAGAAGAAAGCTCACATCCACTGAGGCAAGATTTAATAGGCTCCTGAGTTAAAGCCAGAACCTTCCTCTAAACAGTGCACATCATTAGTAATAATTACCTGTAGCAGTATAATAAAAGCAGCTATTGCATCTGACAGGAGAAGCCCAGACATCATCTTTGGCAAGGCACAGAAAAATATTTCTGCTAAATATTACAAAATTGACTCTAAGAGAAATGATTAAGAAGAACTCCACAGAGTAAACCCAGAGGTAAAAGCCATCCTGACACACAATACAATTTCAACCCAACATTTGGGAATACACTCAGAATAAATCCGAGTTTAAGAATGGCACAAACACAGACAATTCCTAGACAGCAGAGGGACTGGAACTAAATCACGATGGAAGTGAGATACTGCTTGTAAATACTTTCATACAAAGTGTATAAGCAGAACATCATTTCACATTAAAAAAATAAACTATAAGATCATATTGTATGATAAAGTCCAGTACCTGTTAAATAATATCTAATGAAGCACTTGGGGGAGATGTGACAGAAGCTCAAAACATCTTCCATTTCAAGCGTTTTTGTCAATATGGAGTAGGCAATCTCTTTCTAAAGGATGAAATTGCAATTACTACTTTCTTTTTCAAAAGACTAACTATGAGAGTAGCTAATATAGCATTCCTTAGTAGCTTATTTTATAGAAGACTCATACAGTAATCAACATTTAAATTCTTACAGAGCCACCCCATATCTCCATCTGAAGAGGCCCCTGACAAGGATCAGGAAGGTTGAAGGAACAGAAATTCAGGAGAACGTACAAAGACGTGCAAAGCTTTCCAGCTACGTGGCCACCTCCCTGGTTTTTGATCTTTATGGGCTCAGTAAAGGCCGCTTTAAACACGTTCATTCAAAAAGGCAGACCCCAGTTGATTTTAGCACTACAGGTGCCCTTCTTCCTTGAGGTGCTTCTTACTTTTTTGTTAGCCCTTCGTACGTGGCTCCTTGCTACGTGTTCAGTTCAGAGCTCGGGCAAGAGGAGCAGCACCCACAGAAAGCAGCAGGGCAGGCAGCATCTGCAGTTCGCAAATGACTTCAACAAAGAGCCTCCACTACTCCTGCATCAGCAAAACAGTCAAACTAAAAAAAGATATCCCTCCCTCCTGATTCAGAGGCTTTCCACCTATGCTGTGAACATCTGGATAACTCCTCTTGAAGAAAAGGAGGATCAAGGCAGGTTTGTTGGGTTTTAATATAAGTACATATTTCGCAACCTACTGCACAACCGTGAGAAAAAAGCAGAAAGCCATTAGGAATACCCTCTTATTAGCTTCAGAAACAACTCCTAGAAAAAATTCCAAGGCAAAAATAAAAATATTTCAAGATTTAGGAAACTGTACAGTTGTCAAAGCTCTTTGGTTGTTAACTTAAGTTTTATTTGACTGTTAGCCCAGAACTGATTCAACTGAAACCTCAAAAATAAGTTGTCAAGCCTTAGTTAAATAAGTACTTAGACATGTTTTTGTTGTTGTTAGATGACTTGCTTCCCAGTAGCCATTATTCCTGATCATAAACTGAAATGGTCAAAGGCAGGCACAAAGTACAATTAAAATTTCCTCAACAAAACACAGGCTAATAAATGTCTGCCTAACACAAAGCTACCTGAAACTTGCTGGATACAAATACTTCAGATGACTTTAAGCTGGAAATCACATAGCCCTGAGCATGTGCAAAACCTTCTGGCAAACTAGTTTTATAGCAATGAATCTGCTAAGAATTTGTCTGAAATTACAAAGCACATTATTTACAGATATATCCCAATCAATATTGAGATGGAACAATTCACTTGTTCCAGCAAAACTAGTCTTTCTTAATAAAAAAAAAAATTAAAAAAAAAAAAAAAAAAAGTACTTGAAAAGCCAAAGGGTTTTCTTCTTAAATAATTGATAAAGACACATCAGCAGAATCGCGACCATTTCTTAGAGGAATGCTATATAACATTAAGACAGACCAGCATAGGTTTAACAAATTTACATCTAGTTAACAGCTCAGAAAATGCTCATGTTTCAATGATACTTAAAACAGTTAGAAACCTGAGAAGACTGGGTTTTCCCATAACTGATAAAGGCAATCCAACCTTAAAACTGAAATTTAGAAGAAAGTAGGATAGAAAGTACCACCAGGATTGAATTTGAATTACTATTTCAACACAGTAAAGAATGTGCTCATTCAACAAAATCCTTTCGTCCAGCAGTCTGGATACAGCACTTCTTTTGGCCAAGTCCAACGGTGGCTTTGTTGTTGTCACTTGATTTAAAGTGATTTTGTTCTTACCTGGATGGCTTTGGGAGCTCATTGCTGGTAATGTCTAGTCCTTTTGAGAACGGATCAGTTCTCAAGGTCAGTTTCCAGGCAAGTAAAAGCAGCTCTTCAGAGCACCAATGCTTCACTGATACATAGAAATAGGAAGTGAGAATTAAATCATGGCCACCGTATAAAATCCAGGGCAAAATGACATGCTGAGCTGTGTACAAAGTAATCCAACAGGGTGGCGAAATATCTTCCAATGGTTTTCAAAACGGAAACCTGTAAAGAAAGAGATGGCTATATTAGAAAATCAGGATTTACTAATGTTTAATTCACACATTACACGGTCAATTTTCTCCCCACAAGAAAAAATTAAACTAAGATACCATTTAAGCCATGAAGGTTCCAGAAAGTATAATTTGAGAACTATATATGCAATTTTAGTTAACAGCCATAGAAGGATGCAAACTAATATTTAACACTTATAAAACAAAAAACAACAACAACAACAGCAGGGAAACAACAAACTGTTCAACTACATACTCAAGTCTCAGAGACCTAAACTCGCGTGTTAATTCTCATCTTCAACAGTACCATATGAAGCCACTTCAATCCAACAGCTTCCATATTTCAAAGGCCATATGTAGGAGTGGTAACTGTACTTCACGCATCTGTTCTCCGAAGTTGAAAGAAAGATTCCCAAATGCCAAAAAGGGGTCTTGCAGCAGGAAGGAGAAACCACACACAGGCAATTCCACTCCTACCCTGCCCAAACCTCTATCACTTTATAAATGTGTATACACGTCATACTGCCTTGATGAAAAAACCTACCATTTCCCATTATTTTAGGCTGTATATTAGAAGTAGGCAGAAGGGAAACGAAGAGTTAATCCAATAAATGTATTCCCTTGCCCTCCTCCTACCCACAACCGCCCCAAAAAATGGCCTCCACAGATGGTGCCTCTGATGGAGCCAGAAACACTTGCAGCATCAAAAGTTTGGGTTGTGCATTGTTTTGTTGTTGCTGTTGCTGCTGTTGTACAAAAAGCAGCATCCAGTATTTCTAAATAGCCATGTTTTATGGGTAGGACATCTCACAGCAAACTTGTTTTTAACATACAGAGAGTCAGATCCACCACCCATAGGTCCTGTTACAGTTACGGACACAGATTAATCCAGCTTCACATGAAGAACTACACCTAATGACAGCTCATTTCTCCCGCTCTGCATTGGAGTCTTCCTCAGCGTGTACGCTGCTAACAGACATCAAATTCAACAAAAGCAAGTCAAAGACACGGCCGGGATTCAGAGGTGCTCCTTGCCGGCCCAACAAGATGCTTCTGCTCTCACAGCTCTGCGAGCAAAACAGTTCTTACCAACACTCCCTAAGCCACTTCAGACAGAAACCAGCCTGCTGGCAGAAGCCAACTGGTTAACTCATCTAAATTAATCCAGCTGACGCTGCTCAAAGCGGAGCAGGGAGCGCTCGCCCCAAACTCCTCCGCCACCAGACCTGGGGGTGTGGTGACCTCCAGCGAAGAGGCAGCAATATTCCTTGGGCAGCAGATGATTATAGCTTAACCCAACACTGCTGCTTGCACAATAAGCATCAGTCCACACTTTATCTATGCCATTACAGTTCAAGTAGTCCCATCTCTTTGTGGAAGAGCTCTTACCAGGCTAAACTTTAATCTCCCCCCTATCATTAGATATTTGCATTCCTTTCTGGTAAGGCTGCAGAAAAAGGAAAAAGAAAGAAAGAAAAGCAGGCGTTAAGACTATGCTAAGTGCCAACGCAGTCACTTAATGAGGAGCTCTGCTTTATGATGGTACTTGCCTGGTTTGCAATATAACGCCTGAGCATACACTGCTTAACAAGGAGGCTTATTTGCTGGATTACAATAAAAAGTCCTCTTAATTGGCTGTTTCTCTCAACCCCAAGTATCTCAGCACTAACGCTCTCCAAGTTTCTCTGCCTATCTTGCATTTCTGGAGACCTGGAATGCTCTTTTATGCTATGCATCAAATTCAGAAAAATTTACTTAAGTGTCATTTCTAATCCCTACAGGTCTCTGCTATCCCAAGCATTCAAAAACTTCCAGTTCCATTAATATGCACATTCTGCTGAGAAGTGTCAGGTCCACTTAAACCAGGCATCAGTAAATGATTTATTTCAAATAAAAATTGCAGGTAATGTTATAGCATTAACAACCACAGCTGTAGACTAAAAGGATTCAGAACAGAGTTTAGAGATTTCCCCACCTATTTTCCCCATCCAAGATGGAAGTGTAGAGCAGGAGCAATGAGAAGATGCCTATTTATCTCCTGAAGAAATGGCAGCAGCAAATCCATTTAGTGGCACCACTGGTTTCCACATTCTCTCTTCCTCCCTAAACTCCCAGCTAGGTTTCAGCCAGTCATGAGAGGCACAGTATTAAGCTTCTGCATATTTGGGGATTGTTGATTTCTGGGCAGAGGAGAGGCCACAAAATAATCACGTTCAGATGGAAAAGCTACAGGACAGGTTCACCCATGGGAGCACTGTTTTCTTTTTCAAGCACAGATTTCCTCTGTCTGTTCCAGAAGAGTAAGAAATGCATAAGCACGACCTACCTTCCCAGGATATGACCAGCAATCCCTTCCGAACTACCTCGCCAACAAACTTGCCGTGCTATTTTTCAAATACCACTGTGCTAAAATTACAATCCAATGAGACATTTCTAAGTAGCCAAGAATTATCTTCAGGCCCCTATTTGCAACAGTTCTTATGCAAGTGCGTGGTTTTGCCACTCTCACAGGAAACATTTCTCAAATTAGGAGGAGGAGGAGCAAGATGCTGACTACCCCTACGCCTAGGGCGTCGAGGTCTGCAGAGTTCTCCAAAAGGGCTCTGCCTCGCCAAAGAGGAAAGGAGGAATACATAAATAGAGAAAGCTTGTTGAGCTTATTCTCCATTACCTGCCACAAGAGGAGTGGATCGCCTCTGGCCTGCATACCCCAGTCGTAAGAACAACGAGCCCATCCCACACATCTTCAGGACACCTTCACGGGGCCTGCAAGGCAAGGCACGGCTCGTGGCCGTCCCCAGCGGGCACGCACGGGTTTATAGCGGCGCGACTCTCTCGGCAATACTCCAGCCAACCGCTTGGCCCACACGAGCCCCTGGCCTTCCCTTCTCGGCGAGACGATGCCCGTGCGGCGGCGCGAGAGCGGCTTTAGCGGCTGCCAGAGCGCCCGGGCTGCTGCGGCACGAAGGAGGCTGCGAGGGACGGGTGGCGGTGCCCCCGCAGCGCCCGCCCGCCCCCAGGCCTCCGCGCCAACCCGGGCAGCTCAGGCGCTCCAGACGCGCGAAGAAACACGGCCAGAGATCGGCCACGCAGGCGGCGCACCCTAAGGCGACCCAGAGACGAGGGCGGATATCCTGTACAGAACTGCAGGCAGCATCCCGAAATCGGCACCGGTGTAAAGCGCTTCTTCAGTCCAGGCTCCAAAGCAAACTGCATGTTCAGCCTTCCGCGGGTCTCCTCTCGTCCCTCCTCCGCTTCATGACCAGGTTAGCGCTTCAACACGAAACCAACAACAAATGCAACTCCGCCACTCAGTTCTGGAGGGTTCTACACGCTTTCCAAGACCACTTTTCCTCTACTGGGCACCTATCCAACAACTGAAAGCTACAGCATCGCACGTAAACTAGGCAATGCAAGCAACCTGACAGCTCTCCACGGGTCCCTTCCAACTGCAACCACTCTGCGATTGCTACAGATTCGCGCTAACCAGCAGCTAAGAGTTGCGATAGCACTTCACTTACAAACCTCTTCTCCTCAGAGCCTAAACTGATATGGTACTTCATTCAAGATAAAAATCTTGGCCTGAGGGCAAAGCTCCAAGATTGCTTTAAGCCAAGTAAGTTACGTTGCTTCAGGATACCTCGACATCAATGACTGCTTCATCTGCAAACCTCGCCAGGCACATTCCATCAGCACCTCCGGGCGGCAAGATAGGTACTCCAGAGCTGACCAAAATCACTTGAAAACCTTAGTTAAACATAAATTTTAACTGCCTGTTTACTTGATGCATTAAAACATGGCATAAATCATACATGACAGCCAAACTGATCTTTGACAAATGCTGCCTTCATCCTGACATTTCTTCAGGGCGTAGCAGCATCCCAGTACCATGGGTTTGGGCCTCCAAAAAGCATTAGCACACCTATCTTCCAAAAGCATTAGCACAAACTCTTCTGCCTGACATTACAGATAAAAATGCAGATAACAAAAGATTGTTAAAAAAAAAAAAAAAAAAAGCGTGCTATCATGGCATTTGTGATTCCTAGATGCTTTGATTAATGGGGAAACAAGTTTAGCAATGCCACACACTTCACTTTATATAACAACATCATCATGTTTGCTTGGATTCCTACTCCTACCAAGCAGCCTGCAAAAAAAATTAGCAGTGCAGGATGCAGGCACTTTGTGCTGCTGCACAGATATGGTTCGAATCAATTCCTCTGCTGAAACTTATTGATCAAATTTCTCATTTGTCAGCAGCTCCAGAACTTTACCCAGGGGATGGAAAGGGGCAGGAGAAACTTTGCTTTTCAGAAGTTTGTTTTTAGAAGACTGCCAATATACAATCTATAATATGACAGAAGGTGGAGACAAGGAACAGAAAGGAAGAATACAGCTGTTTGAAAGCAGTAATAATAATATACCGCAACCACAAAAATGATTTATTGCATCTTTATTTAATACTTATGCCATGTAAACAGTCTCCTGGGCTGACTCCTGTCTGGAGGGGCCAGGTCTCCAGAGCTGCCACTTTGCAAGTTGACAAAAACAACGGTGGTAGCTCCGAGGACCCAGGCAGCTCTGCGACACCACCATGTCACCTCTTGTGTGCCAAGCAGAGCTCAGCTACGCAGCTTTAACCAATCTGTCCTAAGAGACCACGTTTCACAAGCGCTTGCCCATTCCCGGCGTGCTGCCTGTTTCACAGTTTGGACAATACACAGAGCTCTCCCAGAAAACACACTCGCAGGCCTCAAACACTGTCAGATGCCCTCTCAAGTAGCTTTAAATCATGTTTCTTTCTTTAAACACAGAATGCAGGAATAAGATCTTGCTATAAACAGACTGCTGTATAAAGCACAGCACCAGCTTAACACGCAGCTGCAGACAGAAAAGCAACCCGAATATAACAACATTAATAGGAATTAGGACATCAATTGCCTGCTGTATTAAGCCAGTTCCTCCAAAACCAAGAGTATTTTGTGCAAATCTGAACCCCTGCCCACAGGCAGCATCATGATCAACACAAAGAAGTAACCAATCACCATTTTCCATCCGTTTCTTTCACAGAAAGAAGTTTTTCCAGTCTTTTCCTGGGAGAAACAGAAGGAACGGAAGACAGAGGACAGGGAAAACTGTGTGGCAAGTTAAAACCACCACCAAAAAGCCAGGGCACTACGTACTCCTTACAGCAGTAGGTAGCTGTGCTGAGAACCTCTGATTCAGGGTGCAGCAGGCAAGAACAGCAAACATCAAGAGTTTTTCCACAAGGCCAGGAAGTCCATGAGACAAGTCAGGGACTCATCGGGAGAGTGTTTCAAAGAAATATGACTACATGCACAGCCCGTTCTTGCCTTCTTCCCCGAGTAGACCCCCTTTGATGCTGCTGGAGACCGTGCCCATCAAGTCCCCTTCGTGGCAAAGGGCCACCACCAAGCGATGCAAACAGCACTAGCAAGGAAAAGGAAAAGCTTTGGGTTTAGATGATAGCAATTAATTCACTGGCAATACTCGAGTCATTCTGTGCGTGTTAAAAGGACCAAGTCTCAAGCCTTAATCCACTACAAAGCTGCCCTCACCATAAGGTCCACTGCAAATAGCCTTGTTAAAACTTCAGCAAAGACATAAAAGATGAGCAGCAAAGGTCCACTGAAGTTGACAGTCAGACTTCAATGGCCTTAGACGAGTTATCCAGAGGAAAGGAGGGGGAGAGGGAACAGATTCCAGCATATCTTTTCCCTAGAACTTGAGAAATGCTCATTCTTTTTTCACGAAGGTGCACGCTGTTCCTACACACTCGAGAATCAACAACCAACGCTGAGCACACTAACACAGATGTTACTACATTACTGTCAGCTTCTCACCGCTAGTATTCACACGCGTGCAGCTCAGTATGGAGCCAGCTCGGCTTGCCCTTGTGCTACAGCATCACACCTTTGCTGGACGTGTTACTCCTCCGCTGTTACGTGGCAGCGGCAAAAACAGGGTAGGTACCCTTTTAAGATCAGAAGCTCGAAGTGATTGAAACTGTGCAACCATCTACAAAATACAGAGTTTTACCCAGTACTTCAAGAATTAAAACTGTGCATTTGTTTAGCAAATGCGGAAATTTCAATGCCAGTCATTGCAAGTACAGTTCGCACATGACAGCCTAGAACAGAACAAATACTGCGTTTTCTCCTGTCCCTTAAATTTCTACTTTCAAATACACATTGTGAAGATTTATTGCTTTTGTGCTCACACTTAACACTGCAACTTTGAGACAGGTTTCACATGGTTAAGAAAGGGATTGTATTTCAAGCTATATTTGTCCTAACTGTTAAATCACACTGCATGTACATTAAGAGTTCAAGAATAACCAATATGTACTTTGTATTTATGTGATTCCTTTGGAGGAGACTATGATACGTTACTAGACAGCCCAGTTGCTTTTGGAGCAATTCTGCTGCTACTTTAGGCAGCAACTTGCTAAGCAAATCTCCCCTATACATGCACTGAAATCACCATCCAATGTTAAAAGAAAACAAGATGAACAGTGACCACAAATGACAAGATACTATTAATTGTGAGCTACTTTATGAACACTGAAGTCATCGCAGGCTATTCCACAGCAGCATACCTGGATGTATGACATTGATTATTGCCAAGAAAACATCTCAGAGAAAAAAAAAAAATGCCTACAGTTTTGTGTATTTCTGCTTCTTACGCCAGGAGATAAAATACTCCAGTACAAATGCCCAGGGCAAGCAAGTTCCTTAAATAAAGGCTGACTTTCCAAGACTTCTTTTTAGTTGTCTTCTGAAGTGAAGTAAGCTGCTAAAACTCCCTCATCTCTGGTATGGCAGCCCTTGTACCTCAGTCATGCAAGTCCAAGCTTAAAACACAGAAAAGTGGCAGATATAAAGCCCTCTTCATACAATTCAAAGCTAGATTAGCACATACCTGCAGCTGTCAGAGCTGTGAAAACTTAAGATGTCTCTTGCAAGTCTTGGTAAGGGAAGCCTTAGGTCTTCTAGTGGACACCATGAAACCCCCTTTTTTTTTTATGGCTCCTTTCCTTCAATGCTACAAGTACATGAGAGTATCAGCATTAACTCAACCTTTAAAGATTCCATAAAAGCTATTTTGATAAAATATACCGTACAAGACATCAATAGCAATGCTACTGAAGTACCTACTGGCATCTCCTCTATTTTTGGACCTTAACAAGTGTTGCTATAGAAGCAGTACTCCATAAGGTATCTCAAATATCCATACAGGCAAGAAGCCAAGGCTTTGGAAACAACCAAGTGCAGACAAGTGGACCTAAATCACCCACGGCATGGTCCAAGATCCTGAACACAGCATTATACTTGAGGAGGCCCCAGAAATCTGGAAATACCAGCTCATGTTCAATCTGTGGAAACTCCAATTTCAAGTGGCCAAAAGCTCGGAAAAAGTTTACATTCAAGTAGGAAGAGAGCTCACAGAAGAGCTGCAGTTTCAGAGCGGGCACCGACTGTGTAAAACCTGGGAATATGGAGATGCGCAGGATTACAGAACCCTCCCTGACTAGCAGTACGCTGGCAGAGGGTCTGAAAGAGCAGGATGCTTCTGAGCTCAATCCAGTTTCTCAGCAAGAGCAGCAAGAACAAGCAGCCTCACAGATGGAGCCGCGTGGGAGGGAGAAGGGATGAAAGTCTGCCTCGGGAGGCCGCTCCAGCTGCCACCGAAACCTTGGAGAACTGGTACACGCCGTGAAGAAAAGAGTTACCCACACGGAGCTACTCCCGCCTTGGCCTTTTCCTGAAGTGCTCTGAGTCGACCCCATGTATTTCTTGCATGATGGTACTTTGGGATTGGAGAGAAGAGTTCAAATCAGAACACTTAACAA
>VZSV01000050.1:4337304-4352403 GCA_013398735.1 Nothocercus julius | reverse complement strand
TCACTTCTCAATTACATATTTTCTTTTCATAAAAATTTCCCTAATAACATTCTAATTACCAGGAAGAGTTTGACCAGGAGACAGTGATCTCATCTCTCTGATTGAAATATTCCACTCCAAATTCCAGCTTAGTTGAGGCTTCCAAGTGATATGTGCTATCAAAACACAATGCTTTAGCACCCTGCCTAGTTCATGCAAATTAAAGTTTCAGCAACTTTTAATGTGTCCTAACATTTAAATACCAAATCTACAGAATGGCAAGAACAGTCTCCACATCACAGGACTGAAGTTGCATTCAAATATTCCAGCAGCGCCGAGATCTCGCTGCTCTGCTGACACCCATTACCATAAAGCACATGATGTATTTATTCACTGAAGACGTTTTCCAAGTCCTCCTCGTGCATGCTGCTAGCATAGGAGGCAGCCCTGGGGAAACAGCAGAAGGCTAGAAAATTCCTGGACCCAACCACCATTTTTCTGCAGACTTCTTCAATAACGCAGCTTTCAAACTGCAGACCAAAGTTTCTTTCCCTTCTTGTGCTAACACTTCCTTTCCTTTTCAAGGCATCATACTATAAACCAAAAGAGATACTGATATTTTATGGCACTTTTCCTTTGGGAAACAACTAAAACCCTTCAGCTTTCCAAGCATATTTTCACCAGTTCAGGTGAGTACAGGTTAGCTTTCTCAACAGCTAAAAATGAACAACACAATGGTATTTACCTATTTCTTTAATCCATATATACAGGTAGATGAAGGCAGAGAGAAGAGAGCTACCTTTTTATTTGTGTACTTCAGCTGTTACTGCCCACATCTGAACTTCTTGTTCTTTCCCACAAGAAAAAAAAAAAAAAAAATACTGGTCACTGGCTGTGCCTAACCCATCTGGTCTATGAACATAAAATAGCTGAGTACATTAAATGTATCATCAATCACTGTTAATTACTTCATTAGCTTGGAGAAGAAATATTGATTTTTTTTTTTTAAAAGAACAAACACTGTTTAAAGGTTAGCATTTTTTATTATTGAATGCTATCTGCTTACCAAGAGAAAACAATTTACAGTCTGTACACTACAGCAACCCTGTCACATAGCTTGAGCAATTCTTTTGTCTAGCAAAACTATTTCAATGAGTTTCTTTTGAAAGCAACTACACTGCAATGTTAACTTTCTGGTTAAACTTAACATTGGCTAAAACTAATTACGCATATTCTGAAGTACTCCATGTTCACTGCACCATCTTAACTGCGCACGCTTTTCATCCAGCTCTTAAGTTCTTGAAAAGAAACATATCTCAAAAACAAGCAACATCAGACAGACACCCTTCCTCTCCCCCTGCTTCTGAGGCTGCACGCGGAGGTCTCAGCCCCGAAGACCTTGGTGCTGCTGCTCCTCCTCCTCTTTCCAGCAAGCCAATCTCTCCATCCACCCCAGCCAGGAGGCTCCCCCAGGCATCCACACCTACGCGCTCAGCTGCATCCAGCCCTCGCCTTTTGGAAAGACGGGGCACGTGACTTAGCTCAGTTCAAGGAAGTGGTTTTTCCTATTCCTCCATTAACATTCTGAAAGCTCATTGAGCTACTGCAAGATATCAAAGTTACTCTGTTTGAGGACCACATCAATCACATCTCCTACATGGAGGTGACACATAGCGTGCAAAAACACCTGCTGGCACAGCAGCACTGGCTGGATTTGGCAACCATCTCTGCATGTGCATAACCATTGCTCCCACTGCTGCCACAGCAGCGGGACAGATTCTGCAGCTGCATCAGCACAAGATGCCAGAAGTCAGGTGTAGACAAAGGGTTGGAGACCAGAACTGATCAGCAAAGCACTGCTAAATACAGATAAATTCAACGATGCTGTGACTAGAGCCAGTTAACTTTACTCCCAAGCTCAGTGTCCCTGGGGTCTACACAATCTGCCACGGCAGGAAAGAAAGCAGATCTCACGTGAGCACCCTCAACTCTGGTTACTGTCCAGCTCACCCGACCACAGCAACAGTGGCTCATCCACAGAGGCTCTGATTCCAGGATCCAAAGTTTCTATTTCTTCTATGCTTTATTACTTCTTACGCTGAAACACATTTCTTTTAAATATTAATACTACTACCAAAACGCAAGCTCCACGAGCTTCCTAAAGCTGGGATGTGACTACAAATCAGATTTCTGATTACAAAAGCAAAAGGCACATATTTCCTCCACTTCTGTAGGGGAAGGCAAACCGTTAAGGTGATTGCCCCATTTTCTCCAGGTCTTGTCCCATTCTTGCTGCACTGGGACTTTGCTACCCTAATAAGAAGGGTGGATAATACAGCCAAACTCTCCCATGTCTCATGTCCTCCATCGCACATGCAGACCTCAGTCCGTTATAACTAACTTTTGCTATTACTTCTCCATTTCTGGTTTTCAGCTCTGTTTCTCTACAGCCTACAAAGGTGTTATGTACGGCTGTAGCACATTGTACGCTTGCGTATCATTTTACTCAAATGATTTCCTAACACAGCATCACAATCTCAAAACTTACATATGACTGTAAAGGATACCACGTTGCACAAAAACTACGCATTTGTCTTTAAATTGAAATGCTGTGTGGATTCCTCCCCCCATGAAAACCTGCTCTGCTCCCCTCATCAGCAGATGAAAAGTGATGCTGATGTTACACTCACAAGAGCACAGCAGAGCTGGGGGTCAAACGCTGAAATTCAGATACCTGACAGCATTAAAATCGCAGCCTTTGTCATGAAAGAATTTTTTTCCTACAACATGCTGCTATTTAGCCTGAAGTTTTTATGCAGAGAATACTACCCCATATCCCTGGTAGCTTCCCACAGACCACGTTACCTCCCGCGTCGTGCCTGCGGCACATCAGATTACCCGCGGCCCCAGAGGTGCTCCTGGGCACGCTGCTCGGGTTACTGCCTTATCTGCAGAGAGCAGCATTTCAGTTACACAAGCCTGCTAGGAACCCAAGAGCCACCAGAGGAAGACAACACAAGCTCGTGCCTCTCTCTGCATGAAAGTTTCAGGCTTTCCCACCTTCTTCATTTGCAAATTAGAGGTCACACTCAAACCACAAGCATGACCAGAAGAGAAAGTGAACTCAATCACTGGAAAGCCAAAATGTTAGTTCATGCATTAAATACACAACGCTACTTAGCTCATTCCAGTGAGCAACATCTCTTTAAAACTCAAACCTTCAATTAAAATTTTTAAGTTGACACCCCAAAAATGTCCTAGCAAAAACAAGGGAGAACAATTCACCTTACTCAAAGTTTTTTTTTTTTTTTTTTTAAATTAAATCTCACTGAAGCAAAAAGCACAAGACACCTTCTGGAAGTGTCAGGTTGCCCTTCGAGAGCGAGATTCCATCAAGCTTTAGAGAGCTTACTTGCTACGTTACTTGTAACACCAGGATTATTATTTAACTCGGAGCGAAGGAAGATCCTTGTTTACTTTATGATTCAGACCACATTTTATACAGCCCATTTTGCCTGTTTGCACAACTTTGACACAGCAAGACAAACTGAGACCGTTTCTTGAAATAAGCCTGGATTTTAAAGCCACAGAAACTGGGCCATTTTTCAAAGGCTGATAGAGTATCTGCTGTGTTTTTAAGGAGATTTTAAAACACTGTCAACTGCCAGTGGAAAAAACAGACCCCAACTCACTATCTTCAAGGGAGGCTTAAATCCTTAGCATAGATATGAGAGGTTTCACCTTCTGTTAAGTTTCCATGATCTATTCCATATCACCAAAGGAGCTGCGAATTGAAGCACATACTGCTGTTTATGGCTTTGCGCACCATGTAGCTACGTGCGCACAACATTCTTCCCTATAAAAGATTCTTCTTTGCTTTGATGTGTAATTCCAGTCGTCTGGAATTTAAACCTTGCATTTTGTCCCTTTTCAGCTGTCTCGATTACCAAAATAACTCTTGCCCAAACATTAGTCTTTTATATGCTCTTCTGATTTGTTTTAATTAAGAAACCTTTTTCATGCTCCTAAATCTTTTAATATCTGAAGTTATTTAATAATTTAATGATTTAAGCTATTTGTTTAGTATCTTAATTCATTTAATACTTTAAGTCTCTACACAACATTTTCAGGTAATACGCCAGAAAAAGTTGTTCCAATTTCTACATGAACAGCCATGAACACACTCAAAACTACGCTATACTGCTACAAAATCTTTTGCTTTATGACCCATATGTCGAGATAAGTGGACAGAAAGGAGTACAGTGCAAAAATCATAGACATTTTTGGTTTTAATGATAATCTGGAGGCACCCTGTGTCACCATGAACATAATGGATTCTAAGTAACATTATGCCCAAGGAAAGACTGGCCTAGAAGTGGCTGCTAACATTGCAAATCTTTTCTGTAGGAAGTCAGCGAACATGCAAAGCTACTTATGAAAGGCTACAAAGGACAATAACTCCTGGGGATTTTAGTATTCTCTAAAGAACTGTTTCTGCAACAGCTTGGACATTTACCTCTTCCTACTCTGATGTGGAAGTGCTACATTCAGTATCAGGTTAATAGATGCGCACAGGACAAAATCATAATTCTGGAGTATTCTTAAACTCAGGGTAATCCAACAGCATGAAGACCTACAGCAAGAACTAATTCAAATACCCAATTCTGACTTTACACCAGTAGGCCTCTATACGGCATACAGCACACACTGTCTGAAGTCAAAAGAAAACACGCATCAGGTGGAGACCTGGTGGTTCCTTGGGTTTTCTATGCTCTAGGTAAAAGCACTCAACAACTGACGAAGGGAAATTAGTCCACACACCTACATTTTTTTATTATTATTTTGTGGCAGGTCTGTGGGTGGAAGAGAAAAATAAAATAAATAAAGCCTACCTGCCTCCCGGAGGAAGCGAGCCTAGGAGGTATTTGTAACACCGTTACAGTCACACAGGCACTTCAGCTCCAATAAAACCCAGCAGCTTTATGAAACAGCTACGTTTTACTGCCAGAAACCAAGGGAATCCTTAGCTTACTGCACCACAGGGGAACATTATTTTTGATTTTACATAGAGAAATACCCATCACCCTTACATCCCTACAAAAACCTGCTACTACTTAGGGTCTTGATTTTCCTTCCAACACTGTCCCCCATTTCTTTTAAAAAGTGAAACTGACCCAAAACATGAAGCTGGTGGAGAAAACCCCATTAATAAGACACAGTATTGGTACGCTAAGGGGGAGTCTTGAGGACCACACCAACAGTACTGCCTTAAAAGCCATAAAATATCCTTCCAAACTGCATCAATTCGCAGTGAGAGACACCTCCACGAACAAGGCGAGAACTTCCTACCAAAGAAGCCAAGAGGTGCAAGTTTCACCCAAGACTTCAGAGAGGGGAAGATACAGGGCATATTGCCTGGGCATCCCCCGAAGTCTAATGATGCAGAACTAGAACTAAAGCTCACGTGGCTCGACAGCAGATAACCTCAGAAGTTAAGAATGATCTCAGGAAGGCAATACTTGGACGTCCATCTGTCATCCTTGATGTTTTAAGAGAAAGAGTGACCAAATTAAAAAAAAAAAAAGAAAATTTATCTGCCAACCACCTTTGAACCTATGATGAACACCCTCAAAAGCCACTTTGGGACCTTTCCAGAGATATACATCCTATGCATTCATTAACAAGACAGTTTTACTGATGGAGTGCAGCTTTGCTTTAGGCAGGGACCTAAGTTAAATTCAGTAACTGATCACTTCCCTCACCTAGCCCATCTCTTAGTGCAGAAAAGGGCCCTCCACGTCACACACCCGCTCAACAGCAGCAGCCCTGACCTCTCTTTTCAGAGTAAGTCCACCTAGTGAGCAGCTATCTGGCTGGCAACTGCAAAACGCGGGGCTGCGAAACACGTGCGTTCCAACACGATGCTGCCGAGCAAGCGCTCGGCGACGGGGCTCGGCGTCCTCGTGCAGCTGCAATAAGCCATTAGTACCTTTTCCTCTGTTTGCTAGGATTTCACACCCACACTTGTTAGCCGGTTACAACATATGCTCAGAATTCAGTTATCTGCATTCGGAGGCTGCGATAATTTAGATTTTCACTGCCAGCACTAAGAACAAACCTCAGAGCTATATTCCGAGGCCCTGGAATTTAAATATATGATAACACTGTAAATAAAAGGAAACAAATTCCTTAAGGAAAAACGCTTAAGCATGCCAGATCAGTTCCCAATAGTAACTGCTCTGCTTTAACAAGAGATAAATATTTACAATCTAGAACAGAGAACACCTTGTGTTGCAATACTAGGAATGCAAGATTCATCAGTTCTCAGTGCACTTAAAAGAGCTTTTATTGGTGTATGTGTGTATAATGGGTGGGGGGGGGGGGTTTATTTGCTTTGATTTTTTTTTTTTTTTTAAATATAGAACAACCTGAGCACCTGGAAGCACACACATTAGAAGGCTGTTCATTTGCAGCACCAAAGTGAAAGACTGCAGGTAGTTACGCAGCAGCATTGTCAAGCATATTTAATCTGAAGCAGATTTTCACTATTGCAGACCTTGTTTAGCAGAAGCCTAAATTCTTGTCATGAACAGGTTTCCCCCCCCCCCCTTCCCTCTTTAATAGCCTAACTCACTCCTCTTTAGAGTTGCTCTAGAAAATGCAAACACGGGAGTTTTCTTACTGGAGCAAAAGGGAAGGGAAACAAGGAGGGATCAGGTGCTCATCTCCAACTCATTGGACTGGGAATACCACGCGGGTGGTGGGTGGGAAAGGATGCTCAGGCTACAGACCAAGGGGGTTTCCAGCTTGCTTCCCACCTGCCCAGCTTGATCAGCTCCTTCCAGGCAGGAATGCCGGGAATGTCATTCACAAGGGCCCTCGAGAAGATGGAGGAATGGGACGTATACAATAACGGGATATCCTCCATGTTCAGAAGTCTGATAAACCCCACGCAAAGGAGATGTTCTCATCTCTAGCCTTAGACTGCCACATCTCAGGCTACTTGCCATTTTAAATTAGAAAAATACTTAAACACACATGCAATGCTTTCACATCTATGCAGTTCTAACTTGGATTCAAATAGGATCTACCCTGGGACACTCTAGTTTAACTGCTTTGCTACAGGATTTGGAGTCTGCAGTGCTCTATTCCTCACCCATTTGCTCTTTAGGCTTTTTTTGGCCCACTTCCTTTCCAGTGTAGTGGTCAAGCTGCTGGCAGATTTATAGGAGACTTATGCCTAAGAGTGCTAAGAGTCTCCATTTCCTTACTTTCTTCTCCTCTTAAAATGGAATTATCTCTGGCAAAAGAAAACTTTCCTGCCCTGACCTCGCTCATGCCATGGGCAATGTTACTCAATGATACCATTTCCTCAGGCAAATACTTGGCTTTTTTCTGCAGTACCCAAGTTTCTCATTTGCTCCCTTGCTTTCAGTGCCCCTGCACATCAGTTTATTTTTAAACTAGCATTTTTTTTAATAGCAGAAAGCAGAAATGGTGTGCTTTCACTTCCAAACGGGGCACAGCTAAGGTTACTGTTAGTGTCAGCAACAGATGCAATGCCAACTTAGTCTGATGGTCGGAGAAAACCAGTTCTAACTATGTCTGCTATCCCAGATCACTGTCTACCCCAGACATTTATTGTTGCTTTTTCACCAGGCCCCCCACCACTATCAGCACCCACCAGGCCATCAGCCAATTCAAAGCTCAGCCCAATATCGCCTAAAAAACAACTTGCTCTATTAGCATCTCTAAGTCTCCTGCGCAGAAGGAGAACTTCATCTTCCTCACCAAGGAAAACCAGCTGTCCTCACCTTTGCAGAGCCCTAGACCATCCACCAGCATCAGATTCACCAGATATCACCACTATTTCTGTTCACAAGGCCTGATGAAAACAGGGAACATCAGCAAAGCAAACTCACATTCAGTCAGTGTGGAACAAGATCAAGCAACCCATGTAAAACCAGCCTCTCTCCAAGAAAAAAAAAAGAAGAAAATCACTGCAGATTGCTTATAAAAAGTCCATATTGTGAGTCTTTTCTGTTTTCAACAATTCACAATAGGAACAAGATTTCAACATCCAAGGCCACCTACTTTCCAAGGCATACTGCAACCGATAAAAACGCTACACTTTACCCTGTATCACCACGTCAATATGTGCTTTTTCACAAGCCTTTTCTCTAGGGATCCCAAAGCATCTAGCTCTTCCACATTATGCTGGGTTCGATAATGTACAACAAAACCTCAGACTGCCTTTCACTGTCACAAGTTCCTATGCATCACTTCCTTGTTTTTGCAGAGCTCCAGGCAAGAAATTACTTTCCCTAATGCTAAGACTTCATTCACAATTATGATTAAGCCCATCATCAAATGCTTCATTCTTAAGGCACAGAGCAGATGAGGCAGCAGCCTTCCTTCAGCACAGGCTTTTATACCAGGAGCAAGAAGAAATCCAGATAGAATGAGAGGTGAGCACAGCCTTCAGGGAAGTCTTCAACACCTTGCATGGGNGTTCATTTCCCCTCTTCCTTTGATCACATTTCCAGGCTAAAATAATCCATTTTAAGATTCTTCTACATAATGCAGGTTCTTCTACTGGATGTAGCCCTTCTACATCAAGCAGATGAGGCTAACACGAAGGCAGATGGCAACTTCCATGGCAACTCATGGAAGGCAACTTCTGTACAACATGTTGGGAGGATCAATTACTCAGCAAGAAATCTAACACTAGATTTACACGCCCCTGATGGCAAGGGACCTTTTCATTTTGCTTTCCCTTCCTCCCCATCACAGCACCAAAAGATACAGAGCTCAGGTCTGGACTGTATTCATAACCAGACACCTCTGGTTCTGCCCACGTCACCCAAGCCAATACCACAATGAGTCAACCTCACTAGCGAGTGGTGTAGACAGCAATACAGTTACACTTGCAGAAGCGTGTGATCCTAGTCTCCACCTGCAGCAGAGCTGAGGTTTATGAAATCCAGGTTTTCTTGTTGAGGACTCCTGGCATTAAAACAAAAACAGCAGCTCAGAGTTTCTGCTATGCACCCAGAGCAAAGGGCTGTGTTTAGCACCAACACAACGAAGACGCTGTTGGCTTGCAGAGCTGTTTCTTTCCGTGTCTCAAAACGTTCCAGCATCCCAAACGGCACTCGCCGAAACTCTGCCTGGGAAGGCAGCAGCGGGCGGGAGGAGACCGCGCCGTTCTCTTGCCCTCTCTGCCTTTGTAAGAGGCCTCCAACCAGACCACGACAAGGAACGTGCCTCACTACCTGCGCACAACCTTTCCAGGCAGACGCCTACTGCTCCTCCCGCGTGCCAGGCTCCTTGGCACAGTCTTCAGCCTATTTTGCAAGAGGGCAGCCTCCATTTCCAAGGAGTCCCTGCAGCTTCAGCTGAAGCAACAGGTACAGCAACTTTTTTGAAAAACTTTGAGATCTGTGCTTCCTAGTGAAGTCAGTCTTTTTCAGTGCTAAGAGACAAGCTCAAACTATGCAGTGCTCTGTAAAACATAACCCTGCCTGCAGGAAAGCTCAGTTTTACCTACGAATTCTCCTTCCGCGACCTTCCTTGTCAGACAGTCTGCGCTGTGGGTGTTCCCTTCCCGTCAGTTCTTGGGAATGAGATAACCTTTAAGTCCCTCCTTGTTTTCAGTTTGACTCATGAAATTCAAAGCTAAGGTTGATATTCCAACTTTCATCTCATCTCTGCCTCCTTCTGAGCTCACCAACATTCAGAAACCACCTGCCTTAGGAACCCTGTACCTCCAGGCTTCAGACTTGCCCTTTCTTTCCACCATGCTCTTCCACTTCCATATTTCCAAACTCTCTCAAAGTTAAAGTTCAATTGGCAATTCTTTCTCCAGAATCATCTGCATTTTAAAAAAAGATTAATTATGTAACTAATATAATTTGCACAGTCTTATTTGATGCAGGATGACATACCTTGCAGTTACACGTTTTATAAGAACCTACAGGAAGGAGCTAGGCCAGCTTTTGATCACCACCTGTACTGAGGATTTTAACAGAATGAAAAACAAACACCCTCAGAAACTAGGTGACTGTAGATCCAAAGGGGAAAAAATGTAGCTTTCCTAATACTCTGAACACTCCCTTTTTGAATACTTGTCCAGAACAGCACACAATAGAACTAATTCATTGTTCCAGGCTTGTATTTGGGATGCTTTTCTTGGACGGATGTGCACAAAACCAAAAGCTTTATAAACATAACACCAGCAAGTCCCAATTTGAGTTTTTTTTTTTTTCCTCCTACAGAGCAACTGCAATGTTTTTCTGTAAACTATTCTAGTGCATCATGAAAATATATGACAGCAAAAGCATGTTAAGTCATGAAATATAACTTTGTAAGAGCAGCTGGCTTTACCCTTTAATAAAGTAAAAATGAAAACTCATCCAACAGAGGAAAGAAGACTTAAAACCTTGGGGGAAAAGAGCATGGCACAGTAATGTCCTAATCTTTTATCCTGCAGAGGGGAAATGAACACAAAAAAGGATGCTTTAAGAAAGATTATACCATACTCTATGCAAAATAACAGCTGCACATTCAATGTGAAACACTCAAAAGACGTTTGCATGGATGCAGTCGATGTTACAAATTCCTATCAGTGCCATAACACAGAGCAGCCGCGCAGCCCTCATTCAGAAAAACCACAGGATCCTGCAGAATCTCCTCTTCATGCCAGACACATAACTGCTATTTCTCAAAATTAAGCTAATGCAAGTTATATCAGCAAACTAATGTTACCTTGTGCATTTGACAAATAAAATCTGACTTCACACACAAGGCCTAGTGCACAAGCGTTCACAGTTTTTTTTTTAAAAAAAAAAAAAAAAGAGTAATTAAATCTTAGTGACAGAAACCTCGTTAAAGCATCATTTCTTCAGGAAGAAGTAATAGTTATTTTCCACATGTGAATTATCACTCTTCTTCCCTACTCAATTCCATTTATCTTTTATCAGGTGTCAAAGTCTAGCAGTATGAAGCAGCAAGCCCCCTAAGGATCATTTAAAACACATCATTAAACCAACAGCAAGTCTCCAGTTCAGTCACCCAAACTGAGATTTTAATCTCCTGTAAGTCATTTTATCCTACATGATTACCCAAAACCAAAACATTTACAATCTGATTATTCATCCAACAATTTACTGGGGGGTATTTGTTTTTGTTTTTTTTTCTTTTAATTAAACTTAGGAAAGGTCTACATGAGACCTAACTTGAAAGATCCAACACAACAACAAACCAGATTGCATCCAATGCAGTATCTTCAGTACATGACTTCAGCAAACCATCCCTGCAATATGAAAGCTCAAGAATCCATTGAATGTTTTGAGACATCATCACTCTGTGGACAATATACTGCTAAAATACTGCATCAGATATTGTGGATTTCTCTCTGAGCTTTCATAAGGGTGGACTCTGACCCAGGAACAGAAGCTGCTCATACCCTCAGACCTCTGAGGAGCTCTACTGGCTGCACAGCCACCTTCTCCCAGGCGCTTTCTGGTGACTATCTGGTCCTTGGCTAAACTGAACAGCCATCTTGTAGCATCTTCAGGGCAGAAAAAAAAATAAAATAAAAAAAATTAAAAAAAAAAAACTATGATCGTGACCAGGCTAGCAGGAGGTTTCTTGTTAAACCTAAAATTCAGTTTTCAAAAACGCAATTTCTTTGCAAACAGAAAATGCAAAAATGCATTTTCTTTTATTTAGGACAGAGATTTAATCACTGAATTAATGCAGATGGCTACAGTACTGATGACCACAAGTCAACATGTATTCCTGTGATCTAGCAGGTAGAGCATAGTTTGAAGTTTTAAGAGACTACAGTTTTAAATCAAAGCTTTGCAGAGATAACATCCATTTGGAAAAAAACAAGGAAGAAAAAAGTTGATGTGTCCAAAATGTGTCCAGTAGTGAATGCCATGACAAAAGCCTGAGTTTAACAGAGGCAGCCCAAGCTGTAATTCCTTGCAAAGAAAGCACTGTAGAAGCGCTCCAAGAGGTTGATCCTCACCTGTTTCCTTTTTCTCCACCACTACAAAATGGTGAGTTTTTAATTTTTATTTTTTTAAACTTCATAGAGCTTTTACTTTCATTTAGAAGACTCTGCGTCCTTCACTCTGAATAGCAGTACTCCAAGCACGGGTTGCATAGAGAGATAACTTCCATATTCCTCATTATTGAAGCAAAACAGCTCCAGTATTTCTGCTGTTTGTTAGCTTGCAACCTTTGAGGACAACCCGTATGTTTCCAGTTTTCTTCCCCACCTCTCAAAACTGAAAACTGAAAGACTCAAAACTGAAGAGTAATTTTCAATTAGCAAGACACACATCCTGTCAGCTTCTCTGTCCAAAACCGCGTGTTTCTACAATATTTTAAGTTCAAAGGACTCCAGCAAGGGACTGAAAGTTTTAAACCAGCATCTGACCTTGCAGGCTGGGCGGCAGGACTGAAAAGGAAGACTACAGAAGAACTACAGGATAACTGGAAACAGGCTGCAGGCAACTCCAAATAGGAATTGAGTTGAAGCTCACACCAAAGCAGCAGCCAGCAGCAGCAAGGGTCAAGAATATCTGGCAAATTTTTAAATTATCGTTGTTACCACTCTGCAAACACCATTCAGTTAACACTTCCTTATGGTCTGTGACTAGCTCTGCAGCTTCGAGCAAGCTAGCAACAAATCCTATTTGGCAAATAGACCATTCCAGTCAATATCACCCTATGCACTTAACCCTAGAAACAAGAGAAGTAAAAATACAAAGCCAAGTTTTTTTTTTTTGATTGTTTTGCTCTTCTGGTATACTGAATTTCCAGCAAATACAAATACCCATATTGCCAAAGAGTGTAACATAATCAACTTTAGCTGGAAGAGGACACGACACCAAAGGAATGTTTCAATCCCAAAATTAAGCTGGCAAAGTCAGGTAAAAAACACTCAGGTTTTCAAAGCCGAAAGAAGCACCGCTCCGAGAACACACCTATGCCACTTAACCTCAGGAGCTGCACGCTGCGCTTGAGAAAACGCTAGGGCAACCAGCTACGGCAACATACCGGGCTGCAGCACAGCACACGAGCATTCAAGGAATGCTTCAAGCAAGCCTGAAGGGCCAAAAATGAAGAGAACCGGCTTTCCAGGGAGCGTGCACAATATTCAGCACACAAGGAGCATAAGCATCCCTCACCAAATGATCGGCTTCTCCTCCTCCTCGAGGGAAGGCTACGCAACAAGTCATAAGAGACACTATAGCTACTAACTTCTTCTAACATAAATTATCAGACAAGTAGCATTTGTGAACAACCTATTCTAAAAGGTCTTGTTTATTCTCAGCTTGCTCAGCTCCAGAAGGTGATAGAAATTGGACCTAAAACACTCATCCCCGTCAAGTACTACGTATTTGGCGGAAAAATTGAGTCTAAGCCCTTGGAATTAAGTGTTTTGGGGTATGTTCATGTACTAGAAAGACATCACTCAAATCATCTTCGTGTATTCCAGATAGGATTTAATGCTGCTGACTGAGGATCAGTCCCAAGCTTTGGGTCGTCGATTCTCCCTCCTCTACCACGGTCCCGCAGGTGAAACGGAGGAAAACCCCCGAGACACCATGGGAGCCCTAAGTCAGACCCGCGCAAGCTGCTGCTTTTCCAAAGTCTTCAAGCAACATGAAACACAAACAATTCGCTCATGGCGAGGATAACAAGACCTGACAGGTCGAGTAGAGATGCCTTCCAAAATCATCTGCAATATAACCCAGGTCGAGGAAACCTGCAAATCTATTGCTGTGCAAACAGGGCGAGTTCTGCAGGGAGCCTCGAGTTCAAGCCCTTGGAGGTCTGGGCAAAACGCACCCCAAGGCACCCCAGCGGCAGCTGGGTTCACCTAAAGTCCTCCAGCTACAGCTCTTCTAATCAGGTGGCTTTTTCCACGGGTGTCTGCAAACAAACCATTCCTGGTTCTAAGAATTAAAAAAAAAAAAAAGAAAGAAAGAAAAAAAGAAAAAGAAAAAAAAGAAAAAAAAAGCTTTACTGTTTTTTTCTTTTCTCTATTAACAGAAAGTCACTCATGATGAAAAGCATGAGGTCAGCAAAGCAGAAAGCTGCATCTTGACCAATGCAAAGATCAGCCTTCGCGAGAGACCAGCGCTCCCGTTTTATCCTTTTTGCTAGTAATTCACCACTAAAAGGCAAGCAGTAAATGAAATTTATCTCCACTTATGGGTTCATATGCATCACATAAGAAGAACTTAGTGAACAGAACCTGTCATCTCCTAAACATGGGCTGATGGATACTCCTTAAGCTTCTCAAGGCCTTTTTCATGGCTTTTTCTTAGTGATGATATTAAGTTCTGCAGCTCAGACCCACCACGCTGCTTCCGCTTTACGACAGCTTGTTAAAGAACTCACTCTCCATGCACACAAGCTTCCAAACAAGCTTTTTTTCCTCCAAAAAGAGAATAAAGTCTTTCATTCCACGTGCATGCTTCTCCTTGATACCACTATCCCATTAAAGAAATGGCAGTTCTCCTGAGGTAGCTTTCAAAATACATCTCATGTTGGTCTAAGTTACGGTTGTTGAGTTCCCTCCCTGCCCTTCTTCTAAAGCCAAGTCCTGAATCAAAAATTAAATCCCAAAGGATGAATCCAAGCAATTCAGACAACTGAGGGGACGGCTTAATATTAGCTAAGGAAATCTGCGAGACACAAATGCTCAAATATCTCATCCAATGATGAGGAAAGCATCTAATCTGGAAAGTTGCGTCTTACATATTTTGGTTTAAAAGAGAAATCTACATTTGCTAAAAACTTACTCTTTCTAACTGGGTGGCATTTCACATTTCCAAATGTAATTGAGTGAGCACGTTGCCATGGTTACAGTAGGATTTCTGCAATAACTTGGTTGCCTTGTAATTGCTGTATATTTGTATACAAGCAGCTGAGGTTTCTTAATTCAATGGCCTCTTAACTCTTTCAGAAGAGCGGAGCAAGACCTGGAGCTCTTGGGCTGAAAGCGCTACAAGGGAGTGATGAAAACATCAGAAACTATTAAAACTCAGCGCAGTGACAGATCATATTACCCAGAGAAAAAAAAAAAAAAAAAAA
>VZSV01000050.1:4257823-4323539 GCA_013398735.1 Nothocercus julius | reverse complement strand
CAAAATAAGGCCACAGTGATGTAAATCTCTTACCAATGTGAAAGGAACAAGCACCTCAGCTGCAGGATCCAGAAGAGCCTGGAGACAACCTCTTTTTCCAGCAGGTCAACATCTGAGGCCGCCTCTGCATAGAAAGACATGTTTGATTATAGTGGAATAAGTTTGATTGCATTTCTGGATAAGGGAAGGACTAAGACTGCAAGTCTGTCTTCACCTGTTGAAGTAAACCACTTGGTAGCCATAGGAATAAAAAATAAAAAATTAAAATTAAAAAAATAAAAAATAAAAAAATATTTGGCAGTTTCAGATACACTGAGTGGCTATGGGCGCATTGCTAATCCTTAGTACTCCCTGCTAAAATAAGAGAAGCAAAACAAAGATTGTGATGTGTCCCAAGCACTTGTTTTACATGGCTGTCATAAACCACAGGTGATGCTGTAAGTGTTTGTGGGACACCAAATATTCTCTCCGAGTGCTGTAGGAAGCATAGATGCACAGCCAGATATTACCTTTTCTCATCACCAATGCATACTGTTACAGATGAGGAATAACTCAGGAATAATAAGATGACGTCAAATCCATCAACTCTAGGGCTCTCACCCTCTGAAGAAAGTAGCTCTTTCTTTCTTTCTTTTTTTAAGCTCCAAGGGGGAATTCAGAGAGCTACTTATCCGTGAGTCTAACTTCAACACTGAGCAAGCAGGAGAGGCCAGAAGAAAGTAGATAATTAGAAAAGTAGGATGAAAAAAAACATGCTTTTTTGTAGATTAAATTGTGCCTCCTGTGGAATTCCTTGTGGGTGTCAATGCATGTGTAAGCATGGGCAGTTCAGCTGATGCAGTGTACGCCAATTTCTCAAAAGTCCCTCCCTAGGAAACTAATCCCTCCTGGGATTAGAAGAAAGGTTCTCATGTGAATTAAAAATTGGTTAGAAAATAGGACGTGACGGGTAGGAATAAATGGTTACTTTTCACAGTGGAGGGAATCCCAGTAGGATTCCATAGCAATTTGTGCTGGGACATGGGTTGTTCACAGAGCCCAAATGCTTTGGAAAAGGGATGTGGTAGTGATCTCTTGGAGAGAGAGGAAAAAAATATTAAAGTAGAAGTATTATGTATAAAGAGCTGCAGAAAGACTAAAGGACATAGTAATAAAACAGAATACTTGGTGCTGGTATATAAAAAACAACATATAGTGAGAGGAAACAAACAAAGGGGACTTCACAAAGATCATCCCTCCATTAGGCATTACCATGCAGGAAAGATTTTCCCAGCCAACAAAAACATCGGGTCCTTCCCCAACAATGAGCAAAGATGTGAGCAGATTGCAAAGAACTGCTACAAATGAGTTTGAGAACTCCCTCCCCATAACTTAAAGGTTTTTTCTAGCCAGTTACCCCTCTGCCTGAAAAAAAAAGAGATGACTTCTGGATCTTCATGAGATTCTTCATCAAATCAGGAGATGCATCATGTCAGCAAACATACTGTTGCTCCTTCTAGCACTTACAGGAGCACTGCTTGATGCTCGTTCTTATCTGGCAGCAGATTTCCAACCAAAAGGAAGTACTTTTTCCTGGACATTGTGGACCTCACTACTGTAGATGCTTTTAGAGGCCAAAAACACGAGGGGAGGCTTTGCTGGCATCAGTGTAACTCCTGCTTTTATACTGCTTTTTAGCGTCCACTACCAGCCAACATCAGAGACAGCGTGAGCCTTTGGCTTGGTCTTAGTACAGCTGTTCTTGCGCTTCACAGATTAGCTTTGGATACAGACTTAATTAGTACAGAAGGAAAACACTGAAAACTCCTAGAGAGAATGTCTTGCATGCGTTCCTAATTGAACCAGTGCTTTCAAAACAGTTCATCTAAATATAGTTTTCAAAAAACACTGAAGTCAGTAGGATTTAAGCATGGAAATAACTTCTAAAGCATGCTACTGAGATAGGAAAAAAGAATATCTGAAGGAAATTTTTTCTACAACCACAACCTTCTTGTGAAATGTCCAGAGAAGACACTAGACAGATAAAACAAGTAATAATCAAGTCATGAGATTCAGTGCCTTCTGATCAGCAAAGTAATTTAGTGGTTCTAGAGGCAATCAAAGAGGAAGCAACCGAACCACAAACCAAGCTTGTAACCTTTCATTCTAAGCTGCCTCAGTACCAAAGGACTGGATATGGCTCATGTGACCCCCTTTCTGGAGATCTAAGGAACTGCAAACTTTTAAGCCTGGTATCTATGAGAGATGAGCGAGTAGAAACTGTAATATAATCTTAAATTCTGCAAGTTAGCATAAACTGTAATGTAATCTTAAAACTAAAAAAGGAGGTAATATGATGAGCAAGGACATATTCATGGAGAGTCAGCATGCTTTCTGTAAGACAAAGTCCTACCTTACCTAGCTATTATGCTTCTGCAAAGGAGTCAGCAGGCATATGGATAAGGGTTACATGGCCGCTATAATCTATTTGGATTTCCCTAGGGTGTCCAGTATTCTTCTGCATCAAGCACTCTAAGAGGCTTGGTAGTCATGGTAGAGTACCTTCCACTGCACATTCTGCTGTTGGTTTCATTGAAGCTCTTCCTCACCTTCCTTTTCAAGGAATAAAATCTCTACTTTGCTTTTTAGCTCATTTGCTTTTCTCCATAGTAGTTTGATTTGTTGTCGCTAGTAATACTTCAGGGGCTGCTCTGTGTATCTCCACAAGCCTTATTAGAACAATCTGACTGTGCAGGCAGCAGATTTTATTAGAATGATCTTCAGACAGTCAAAGCACTTTTGAAGCTGGAGACAAATCAAGTTCACAGGTCTTTACTTTTTTTTTTTTTTTTTTTTTTTTTTTTTTTTTTTTTTTGGCCAGGCATTGCAGGCACTGTTGAGGCTGATGGATGAATCTGCTTCATTTAATTGCTCTGATTAGAAGATCTGGGGTGCTGGTTTAAGCAGAGGTAGATCCTTAAGCCTTCCTACAGCCTAGGCAGAAGACTAAAAGTGCTGCTGAGAGCACAACACAGAGAAAGACAAAGTAGGATTTCTTGGGATACAAGGTGGCATGGAAAAGCAAGATCTGCAAAGTGTTATGCAAAACTTGTCAAAGGAAGAGGACACTGCCTTTATTTACATAAAACATACCTAAGTACATTGAGCAATACTCTTGATTCCATTTTCTTTAACTCATTCTCTCGAAACAAACCTGGAATAAAACACACACGTATTGAAACATTCAATGCTCTCCAAAGTCAAAAACATCCTGTTTATGGTAGCAGATACCAGAACAGACCTCACGGAAATCTACAAAATACATGTAGATCCAGTCACAAAGTTAATCCCTGTGCTACTTGATGGTGCTTCAACTCCCCTAATTCCCAACACAGCCAGCAAACGGGAGCAAGAGATGCGAGTGACCTGATTCTGCCCGAGTCCTGCACTGTCAGCTTTGCCCTGCTCAGAGGGAGAGGGAGCCCATCGGGCTATCAGTTTCTCCAAGAGACAGATGTCGTGTTGGAATTGCTGGGAGCCTTGCCATGGGTTTTGGCGGGTGGTGGATAGAGTCCTGAATCCTGCTGCTGGGCCTGACAGGGAGCACAGTGACAGGTGCCAAACATAAGAGTGGCCTTAAGGAGTATGTGCGGGCACCCGCGTAGAAGCAGCTGAATTGAGACCGCCAACTCATTTTGCACAGACTACTAAATATTCACTATTACTTCCATTCACCAGCAAGCAAGGCGCAGATGTCGTATTGATTGTGTGCGACGTAAGAAGCCTGACAGACAGAAATGATGCAGAGCAATCTGGGAACCATGGGAAGCTCGGCTCCACCAAAGAACATGCATTTTTCAATACAACCAGGTGTACATTGCTGCATATGGGAACGAGGGCACATATTGCATTTTGAGGACAAGGAAGTACATTCACCAGGGACTAAAAGACAAGTCCATGGCAAATAACCAGCTGAACAGGAACTTGCAGGAAGAGAGAAGGAAAGATCTCTTCAGTATTTGGATAAATAAATGGCAGAAGGTCAGCAAAGCGCTTTGGGAAGACCATAGCTGGAATAGTGCAGGAGGCAGATCTGGAAAGCAGCTGGTGAGGAAAGAAACACAGGGCTTAGCTGAAGCCTGAAAAACCTACCCTGAAGTCAAAGACTGAAAAAAACTCACCTCCTCTTAGGTAGACTGCAGAGATAATCTGATCCATCCATAATAGCCTATATTAGAAGAGCAGGATGAAAGATTTCTAGCAAAACAGGTCTCTCGAATTTATCAGAAAGAAGATGAAGGGAGCCACTGTCTCAGCACAGTAGTATTCAGTCCAGTCTCTGGACTAAAAAAGTGTCCATGTGTTAACAGCAAGAATAATTGAAAGAATTTGTGCTGCTTAGATCTCCCCAGCCACTGTCAAACAAGTCTGTATGTGCAAAAAGGGTGTTTCCCTGAAAAATATGGATCTGAAGGGGACCTCCAGTAAAGCTGTTCTTAAAGAACCTGCACTCTTTTCAAGGATTACAAATACATCCGCTTTCTGAGCAAAATCAGATTTTCTACCTGTAGATTTTCAGTATAAGGTTCCCAAAGTGACTATATTATTTTCTTTTCATGTATTACTAGGTAATCTAATTGCTTCATTCGACTGTAGTTACCAGACAGTTGAATTTATTTCAGTTAGGGGAATATTTCCGTCAAGAGTTGAGGATAGCCAAATGTTCAAAAAGATTATTTTAATTTTGCAAGAAGCTATTAGATGAATGGTGATAATATCTGCTATAATTTTGGTGATCTACTACTATGCCTTAGGTTCTACGTTTAAACAGTTGACTTGTGTAATGGAACATTATGTAGATTTGTTTATACTCACCTGAGTTACTGCTAACAAGAAGTTTTGTTAAGCGTCATGTGAATATATTTCCCAACAATTGAAAGTTGGTGCCGTTTTGGTGCCGTTGCTAGATTCAAAACTATAACTCAGCATCTTCCTCTGGCTGATGGACTGTGACTGCTGTTGACAGGGGACCCTAAGATCCCTACCCACATATGAGACGCTAGCGTGTGAAACACAGGATCCAAGACATAACAAAAAAGGAGAGACACCACCTTTAGAGAGCAGCTCCTTTCTTTCTTCAGCAAGATGGCAGGGAGATGAAAAACAACCTATGGATCAGAAGGCCCTGTCTGGTACCATGCCTATGGCCTGGCCCCACCAAAACCTGTCTCTGTCCTGTAGCACATACCTGTGACACTCTTGCAGGACTGATCTAATCTAATAAACCCTGCTCTAGTAGGGTCTAATGGCTGCAAGATAACCCACCTATTCACAAGAGCTGCAGGAACCACATTTGTTACAGGAATCAGGTTTTGCGATGTGAGGCAAAGAAGCCTCTTTAGAAGCTGCAAGGTGCAGAACACCTCCACTGCTCTCCAGGTTAATGCCCAGATTTTTCAGGTGGCTTTTCTTGTGATCAGGTATTCCTTGACAGCACTGTGCTTTCGGAAAGAAACTAGTCTCCTTCACTACTGCCGCTACTGAAAGATAGCCTTTCCTTTGCAAGTTAATTATAGGAGAAAACTGTCTATTTAACTCCTTCCTTAGGCAACCTACACAAAAATCTTGGTCACAGGACTCCCCTATGCAGTCAGCCTTGTTTTGGCAGCAGATAAGAACAAAAGTGAGACAAATCAAGGGAATGTTGTCCTCACAGCTCAGCTGAGCTGTTAAGCTGGTAGCCACTAGCCCTTACTATTTCTTCTCAGGGGCTCTGTCAGGAAGCACTTGTGATCTTGAAGATCAGGACCATTGTCACTTAACTGGCTATATGGTCTTCACTTCCTACTAGTTTTACATGCCATTACTCTCACACAAACATTCGTGACTCAGTCCCCTGCAAGGATCAAGCCTGGAAAGCCTGAAAACAGTATGGGTACCATTTACATGCAGTAATGTGAATGGTCTGCATGAGATAAGATCTGTAACAGTCCCCAGATTCTGCTCAAACAGCTTTACTCAAAAATACATCGTTAGCAGCTGAATGATTTAAATAGAAATTTTCTAAGCAGCACTCTCAGACAGGATGGGAACTATTTTAGGAAAGCCAGACATTTCAATTCAGTGCGCTAGAAGGATGGAGGAACCCACAGAGGTCTAATCTGATTGGCATAGAAAGCCAGAAAGACAAATCTGGGGACAGCAGTTTGAGTGGAAGCTGAGATGGGCAGTGGGCAGCTTAGGGAGAGGAGACTGTTGTACTGATTTGGACAGAAGTGCCCAGAGCTTGGTACCTACCTTTGCTATTTGATCAGGTCTGCTTCGCTCTACAGATCCTCTCCTGTTGGGATACAATACATGTTCATATAAATACAGCTTATTGCACAACCATAAATCAGACAGAAAGGTCTGAAAGGAAGCAACTTCTAAACATGTAAGTTTTCAACAAAATGGAAGGCTCTCCAGGTGAGGCAAAAGGTTGGCCCCCTCCAGTACCCTGAATTTTAAGGTATATTTGCTATTTCTAGATTGTCCAAGCAGCAGTAAATCCTGTCCCACAGATTCTTGAAGCTACTAGTATCCAAATCTTTTATTGCTACCAGATATCTGCTGAGAACGGACTATGCGGGTATTTTACTGACAGCAGAACACTTCTTAAATCATTGTTATGTGAAGCTACTTGAAAATGTTATACATCCAGAAAGTTGACGTGAAGAAATCATGAAAACAAAAGCTGACATCAATGATGCTGACCTTTCAGGATGTAACCTAGAACATCTTTCATAGTTAGACAGCTATGCTGGCTTACAACAAGGTCAATTCATTCAATTAATCAAATCTCTGCAAGCCAGAGTACCATACAACAGGTAATGGCGCTTTTTACAAATAGAGAATGTGAACTGCATCTTTATGACC
Source organism: Nothocercus julius (assembly GCA_013398735.1). NCBI lineage: Eukaryota > Metazoa > Chordata > Aves > Tinamiformes > Tinamidae > Nothocercus > Nothocercus julius. Next base: position 4,316,645 of record VZSV01000050.1, on the reverse strand, counting down.
ATCCAGATCACATTCTACTTCTTCCTTTAATGTTCCTTACTGTCATTTCCCAACTTGTTATATGAACTGTAATCATACGTCTCTTACAGTATCCCTAGTAAAACTCTATATCTGAAGGCGAGCTGGTATGAGACCAATTTAAATTTTCTTCTTCTGGCTTGTCTGGGTAGTCTTCAGCAGTTCTAATAACCTCCTTAATCATTCACACTATTCCACAGCAAGGAAAGCAGTCTGCTTCACAAAGAGCAAGCAATTTTACACTTGTTCGAAGTATAGGTAGGTTTGAGTCCTTGAGTCCTTAGAAAAGACAAAACTAAGTGTAAACTAAACCATATATTGGAAAGGCAATGGCAGTGTTTTTTCCCCTGTTTGTAATTCTTCTAAAACACTCAAACTTAATTTTTCTCCTTTTGTTCTCTCCCATGTAGCAATTGTTAATCCCTCCATCCCCCCTGCCGACCCTCGCTGTGAGTAGAGATGAAACAAACAGCTGGGTTACTCCTGCCAAGAACAATTTCACTTCCTAACAGTGCCAAAAACACCGTTGTCTACATCCTGGCATCAGCCATTTCAGCACAGACTCAGGAATAGTATTTACACAGCCAGCAATAGAAATAGCTTGGCTTTTCATATGTCCCACCAAAATAATGGCTATTTAAAAATATCCTTGGCAATGGAATGGCAGAGAGCGCCTTAAAATACACATGAAGCTACTTAAAATCTGCAAGGGACTTGAGAAGACATCAGAGGAGAACATTATAATGTAACAGACAGCAAAGACGATCATTGTTAGAGCTGCATGGAAAGAAAAGTATTTCTATTTTGAAGAGAAGTCAGAAACAGAGCTTAGTTTCAAAGGGATCTTGTTTTGGATTTTTTTTTTTTTTTTTTTTTTTTTTTTTTTTTTTTTTTTTTTTTTTTTTGAGGGGTGAGGGTGCAGTTTGAGGTTTGGACTTTCTTTTTATACAAATCTCCGTGGAAGAAGATGCAGCCAAGCTCTAGAACCACTCTGCCAGTCAAGTCTAGGAGGAGAAGTACCTTGTCTAGCAACAGGGGACTTGGGAAACGGGTCCTAGATTATCCTGTCTTCTCCCCAGCAGGCAGCTGGAAGAAGAAAGGCAGCAAGAAAAGAAAAAGGTATCCAATGGAAATCAGTTTGGATTCCCCTGCAGCTTCCCTGAAACCAAATTGAGCCAATTTCAACTTGAACACAAAATATTTTTTTCCCCGTCAGAATTAGCCTGTTGTGTGAACACTTTCTCATGTTTGCTCTGAGTTGTAAGGAGCAAGTACCACAAAAGAGGTTTCCTTGGCAGGTGCCAGGAGAAGCCCAGGACCTCCAAGGTACCCTTCTCTTCGTGAACAGGTTAGTTCCAGCTCCTGCAAAAACACAAAGGGGTAAGGCAGTTTGAGACAGAAAAACTAGTAGTAAGAAGGCACTTTGGGTGAGGAGGATGATCTCTGCTTAAGCTCAGCCCACAACAAGCTGTAGGAAAATTTCTCTCCTGGTATAGAAATTTCATTGACACTGGAGAAAGGAGTAAGAAGTTTCAGGAGAACTTACAGATGGTACCAGAAAGCCAGCAGCATCTACTTTATAAGCAAACGTTTTAGAAGTCTCCTGCTATCACCCTGCTGACAGCAGTCAATCTAGGGAGCCAACAGCAACAAAGAGCACTTAACAACACGGATCAGCTGGAAGAGTAGCCAGGTCTGCAGCACAGAGCGCCTGATCCTTCCCTAAGACCAATGATTTCTATCAAAGGTCCTAGTATAGAAGAATCCACATGTGCACAGACTAGCCACAAACAGCAGGGTTATGGAAAAGAAACACAGTGCTTGCTGGGTTCTGCCAAAGGAACAAAATGGGAAGGGGTGATATTCCTGGGTCTGTACTTGAGACAGTCAATTGCAGGCGAACAACTGTAGTGGTAGCCAAGACAGACCAAGGATATTGGGTTGTACCTGATGCTAAGTTAGAAAAGGAATTAATGAGGTAAAAGCTGCAACATCCACACTCTGAATCTTTAACAGCTCCTTTGGAGATGACAGCTTTTGAGGCAAGATTCCTGCAAATGGAAAAAGCTCTGGCCACCAAGAGGTTTAGTTGCAGAGATAAGGCTCCAAAGAGCCAGAGGAGGAGAATTATCCAGGGGAACAAGTTAAATGGCAATCAGTGATACAGTACAAGTAATGAAGTTCAAGACAGAGTGACCAGTGTGAATGGACAAAAACAACAGAGCCGAAATGAATATCATGCTTTCAGTACTGAGAATCCCGGAGAAGGTATCTGCAGCAGAGCTTAGCCGGATCTAAAGACATTTTATATACATAAAGTGCAAAAGAAAACCAATACCAGATACACTACTAGCATGACTGACTGAGGCCAAAGCTTCAGAATGTATGTGCAGCTTGATGCAGGAGAGAAGACAAAAGGTAAGTGAGCAATGAAGAGCAACAGCATTGTACAACCTTCACTTACTGCAACCACACACACACAAGTGGGAAACTGGTTCAAAGACCACAAGAAATGAGGAACTATGAGATCTAACATGCATGTGAGCTAAGACAATCATTTCTCATGCTTCAGGCAACCCTTTTCTCCCCAGCTGAAGAGCTGACCAAAGATATTTCAGGCAGATACTGTCTATGTCTACATAAAACAGAAGTGCAGTACCAGGATATGTAGAGCCAAACAGTTGCTCTACATCCATACTATACACATTTTAGGGTTTTACTATGGACTAGTTCTAGTAAGATCTCATAAGCTGAATGTCCTTTAATGGTGGTTATGCATTATGCTTGTCCCTGCAGTGCATGTTCTAGCTTAGTTTTGTCCATAAGGAATGAATGTGCTCCAAGACCGCTCTGTGAACCAAAGTGTGGAAAATGGGAATGATCAGGAGATTTTCTTCAGAAAGAACACTCCTGATCTGACAGAAAACATTGCAAATACGCTCCTAGCCAGAGCGATCTTCTGCAGGCAGACGCCAAGCGAGCTTTACCCACATGCCAGCTCTGCACTACGTGGGAGCCCACAGAGACACAGTTAGCACAGCTGCTTCAGCACCTGCTATGCTTGTTAGCAGGATGACTCCAGGATCAGAAGGGGCTTGGGGAAAAAGCCTTATTTGGGGCTGTAGTTAACTGGCCTGTTACAGTCCGGGTCAGAAGCCATTTGCTCAAGTGCATTTCCAGAAAGCACCAGGGGATGGGGTATTAAGCAGAAAAAGAAAGTCTTGAGGAAAACAGCATACCTATAGCTTTTGCATAGGCTTTGAAGACCTAGAAACATCTTTGAAGGGTAGTCTTGAACTAGACTACTCCTCCTCACTTTGGTTCTGCAAGTGGCTTTCTCTAATGGTTGCTTAGTCTGCTCACATGGCCATGCTCTACCTCTCTGTGACCGGATCACTGTGAACATGAGACGAGGACAAACAAGCTGGCTATTGATGTGTTTTGGCATTGCTCCGTTTATTATTGATGGGGTGTGTAAATGATGGCCTGCTGTCCATTTCCTCTATGGGGAGGTGTTAATATCAATTATTAAAAACAGGCTGAGGCATGAAGTATGGGGCCTAACACGCTTGCTCGTGAGTGATGTGCATGCAGCTATAGCACAGCTACATTCAAGCTGCATCCTTAATGTGACAGCTCTGAAGGCTGGTGCTAACTGCATGTATGAGCTATTCCCGTCTCTGAAACACCGTTTCCTCTTACTGGCACAGATCTGCTGGAGGGATGCTCTTCGGAAACCATTCCTGCTTGACACTGCAAGGGTGGCCAGAAGTTTCACAGTGCCCACATCCTGCAGGACTATCTCTTTGCTATCCCACTGTTCCCTCTCTTTTGCTGCAACCTACTCCCTTACCTCCCTGACAGAAAGGGGAGGGGGCACATAGGCAAAACACTCAGTGTCAAGCTGCTAGGATCCATGAGACAGGTGGAACTTCCCATGGTGAACTAAAGACCTGACACTTGACATGGGTTCCGGAAAAGGGCTGATGTCCTTTGAAGGGAGATGATAGCTCACTGAAACATGAAGATGGGAGCAGAAGCAAAAGACCCCATGCCCTCTCACAGCGCTACACTCTTAGCCCTAACTCTCATGGTAGCACATCAGCTCCCAGCACCACACCACACTTGGGGACAGCTCAGCATCACACGGAGGAAGACAAGACCTGTGCTGAGAGAAGAAATCAAGCAACAGCATCAATATTTTCATAGTCTCAGCTAACCATCCTAATGGGAAAGGAGATTCTCTGCTGCTAGAACACACTCTCCAAGGAAGAGGAAGACCTGATGCTTTCCATGCTATAGTAAGTCCTCAGAGCCACACTCTCAATTCAGCTCAGCCATTTCAAGCAATCTGCTCCTGTGGGACATCCCAGGTGCTCAGCAGCAGGTTAGCAGCTTTGTTTCTTAGGTTGTTTTCATGCCAACGGGAGATGTGGAAGCCTTCAGTTCAGCTTTTGCCACCTCATGTCATCCTGGGCAACTTACCTTCACCTCCAACCCCCATCATACTCCCATGCGTGGGTCCTGCAAGCAGGACCATGTATTCTCATTCCTCAAGGATCCCTGCCTACTCACAGCCCTGCAGGGAAAGGAGGAATTCCCTTGCCTGGGATATGTTGTTGAGCAACCATAACACAAATCGCTCTGGCAAAAAGGTAACATTAAACTCGCCATTTCAAGCTTGCATCCCTGGGAGCCCTACGGGGCCACCATACAATGTGTTAGGGGATCCTACACAAACAGATGGAGGGACCTCATCTCATCCTTCCCATCATTTACAAATCCAGACAGAGTCAGAAAGAGCACAGGCTGCAGCAGAGCCGTAGAACCCAATTAGCCCAACGCAATATTTTTAAGCGTGCTGCCTCAAATAGCCCCCAGTGCGGTGCGAGGCACTGAAGCCAGGCTTGCAGCATTACTGAAAGCTTCAGGTCACTGCAGCCCTAACCCCATAGGACTAAGAGGGCCTGTCGTGTGGATATGTGGGCAAATGTCCCTCAACAGTATTGAAAACAATTCCTAAAACTGCACGCCTGGAGGAGAGTTTTCCCTCCCTCTTTCTTCCACCTCCATAGCAGGCGAGGAGCAAACGCTGGGTTTATTCATCCGCTCTCCATTGATCGCGGTGTGCGTCACCGGCTGCGCGGGTGTGGGAGGTGCAAGCAAATCACAGGCAAATCACCGGCTTCCCAGCTTAATAACACAGAAGAGGGGGCTGCAGGCTCTCTTTCTCTTTTCAAAATAAAAACAGGAGGGGAAATAAGTGTTCTGACAATACAAACCAAGAAGAGGAAAAAAAAAAAAAAACAACACTGTAGATCCATAAGAGATGAAGTCAGAAAAACAGCACTTGAAAAACAAAACACAACAACAAAAAATGCATTTTCCTTTGCATAAGACAGAGGAGAGTGGAGTTAAATGTCAAGGAGAGGCAGAGGATCGTAAGGATCCTAAACGAGTGATATTTGCAGAGCACGGTAAGGCCACCCATCTGCACCAGCCTCAGGGAAGGGCAGCAGGCTCTGGCTGGGCTTTGACCTGAGTTACATGCAGCCTGAGCACGAGCCACAGAAACCCAGAAAGGTGGACAAGACAGTTCTTAAAAATGTAAATGGGCCACTTTGCCCAAAAGGACCACTTCCATGGACACGTGTATTTCAGTACCTCTTTTTAGCCGGCTGATTTGGAGGCTCAGTACAGAGCGCCTGGAGTCCCTGAATCCAGAAGCTGTATCTTTTTTTCCCCCAGCTGTTCTGAACCCGGCAGCGAGACAACCTCACTACCTGCAGCCCTCCCAAACTAGGCATGATTCAGAGCTCTGCAAACCAAACTCCTCAGTCCTAGAGTCACTGTGAATAGGCCCAGTGACTAATAAGCAACTTCAAGCTCTACATCTCACTTTTCCTCCGTGCTAACCCCTGAACAGCAAGGCCACGCAGTCAGAGGTTCAGCACATGCACCTTTTCCTTCTCATGCCCTATGGGAACAGAAACGCAATGCTGAGAAGGCCCCATTGCAATGTTCCCAAATAGCACAAGGAACATGGTCCTTTCCCTACAATGCATCGGCCCCTTATCCTCCAAAAGGCAGACTTTTAGCCACTTGTTTGCAGACCGCTGCATGCTTGCTCTCTGATATTTTTATCCCTTGAGGAGCTGACACAATAGCCCAGGCACGCTGATCAGGCAAACGAGTATCTAGGCTTTTGTTAGAGAGGAGGCACTTTTTTTGCTCAGTAATTCAAAGTGTCCCCTGCAGGTTTGTTACAGTCCACGGATCTGATGGGCTGAGCTAGCTGACAGGGAGGCCCAGCTATCCAGACCAGGGGGCTTGCAAAACCTGTGGTCTTTCCACAAAAAAGAAAAAAAAGCCTCCAACAGCAAGATCAACTATTTGCCTTTCTTGAGGCAAAGCTATTGGCTTATAATGAAAACCTCAGAGATGCAAGTGGAAGATAGGAGGAAGAAGACAGAGGGTCGATGATGGCAGACCTTGTCTTTCAACAACGTGCTCGCGGGACGTCAGCCTAACTCGACACAGCCACCTGCCGCCCCACGATGACTCTTCTGCCGTCAGCGTCCCGTGCAGAGGAAGCCACGTTCCAGCAGGCAGATGATGTCTTTCTGAATGTGTCCCCACTTATAATTGAGACATTACTCACAAGCTGGAGAATAAAATAGAATAATAGCATCTATCAGCGTTAGTCATGTTTTAAATGCTTACCTTTCAGAACAGCATGAGATTCGATAGGATAATCTTCCAATAGACACGTAGGAAGCTTTCATTGAGGGACCAGCCCTGTTGGCAAATTACATCTTGCTGCTCTTTGTACTGTGACACTGAATGCCTTTGTCAAGGGGCTGAGAGAGCAGAGGGTATCAATAGCCTCTTGGAAATGGGTTCAGGGCAAAACAACAGATTTCTAGAGTTTTGTGAACTCCCAGTACCACAGGTACTTCAGTTCCTAATGCAAGGCTTCCTTCACTCCTGACTTTATTTTTAAAAGGATTTCTCATTCCCTTTCCTCTACTATTTTTGACACAGACATACTTGGTGGACATATTTCCTTGCTCATACAAGCCCTGTGTTGCTAAGAGCATATACTGAATTAGAAGAGTAAGTTCATTTTGCACACATGGAATCAGGCCTCAAAATTCTGCAAGCAAGGAATGCTGCAGCCTCCCGCAAATGTAATATTTGGGATTCCTTACCAGAAGAGGCTGGGAATTTTTCAAGGGAACAGATCAAGCTGGGAGAATGGAGATTTGTGTCAAAACCCAAAATGCTTCTCTAATGCATCTGTTCTGATGATCCTCTGACAAAAAGCAGAAGCCAACTTGCTGGGAAAGCCCAGCTCCTCAGCATCCTATCTGGGATCTGCCCTTCTGGGGAGCCCCGCCAGACAAACTGGCTCAGCACCAGGACCGCTGTGTTTTGTTTGAGAAAATTCACTACAGAATTTCAGCTCTGTGAACAACTGCATCTTTTTCTGCCGGTGTTTAAGGCAGGGTAGGATCTGCCAAACAGTCTTTTTTTGTGTGTGTTTAAGGAGATGATGGAAAGGAAATTTCCAGCCCCAGTCAGCTGCTGTTAACCAATTACAGCAGTGGTGAGACACAAGAGAAGAGCAATTTCGCACAGCAGTGCAAAGATGTTCCTTGTAGCCTCCTGCAGATGTGAGAACGGCTTTTGCGATATATTAACAAAACAGAACAGAGAAGATGGGAGAAGGGCCTTGTGCGCTGGCCAAAGGCAGAGCCACTGTAACGTGGCTAACATGGAATCCGGGTGTTTTATCCCAAGTCAGCGTGGGCATCAGCTGCCAGCGGAGGCGGTCAGCTGGCTCCACACCCGTTATAGGGATGAAGCAGAGACTTCCAGCAGGGACTGATGTTCTCAGGCTGGAGAAAACAGAGGCGAGCCTCTATCAGTCTATCAGAAACCGGCCAAGCCTTGTCCGGCCTTGACGCAGGTGAGCCAACCAAGCATCCGAGGGAGCTGCTCGCAAACCTGCCCATCTGAAAGGCAGAGAGGGCTGAAGTTCAGGGCTTCTGAATGAGGAAGAGTGAGATGAGGTTAAAACCTTCCTCTCTTCAGAGAGCACACGAACAGGTCCGCCGGGACAGACACTGGCCATCCAGCACCCTGCGCGGCCCCTCGTGCTGCTCAAGAGGCAAAAAGTTTTGTTTTCCTGTAGCAGGCTCTGCCTGGTATACATGTTATTGCAAAAGCTTCAGATAATGAAAGCACCTTTCTTCTTGCACCCCAAAACAGAATGAATTAAAAAAAAAAAAACAAAGAAAAAAAAAAAAGGAAAAAAAAGGAAACAGAGACCTGATGGGTCAGACCTGTTATAGAGAATGTTCCCTAAACCCCTCTCCTAAAAAGCATATGTCTTCCCAAATATTCTGAGAGCACAGATGCTATCAGTACTGTCAACACCAGTTCCTACTGCAGAGAGAAGATGGGAGAACAACTAATTCCCCTTTAAAATAAACTGGGAGGAAAAAAATTTTTAAAAAGTGTTCTGCACGTTTTCAAGCATGAGACTCCCATACAAATGGTCCCCACAATGTTTAAACCATTTGGGCTCCTTCCTTATGCTGTTTCTAAGTTTGAAGAATGCCTGCTGGGTATGATTAATATTCCTCCTCCTACACTTACCCGTTACTCCTGACAGCAAAAATTAAAACAGGAGCTTCTCTTCATTCAACCTCAACCCACAGGGACACGGTTACATGGGGAAAGTTGCTAATAAAAAACGGAGAGGTTTGTAGATCTGCTGCATTCACAGGCAGGCAAGGTGTAGCTTTCATTCAGCTACCCTGATGGATGAGGGCTCCCCCACCTCCTCCCAGCTGGATGCTTGGCACAAGCCCTGCCCCGAGGGAAGCAGCAGCAGACCGCACTGCTGAGCTGCTGGAGACTGAATGCCGTTCCCTCTCGCAGCAGGGACACCGGTGGGATCACTGCAGTCTGCCTGGTACCAGCAGTGTTGCTATGGGCACTGCTGCCTAGGAGCAGTGAACAAGAGAGGAAATAAAGAGGAGCCGTCCCAGAGCCTTCAAAATTCAGCTACATACTACGCTGCATGTGCTTCTCCCCTCATTCCCCCTCCTTTTGCACATCTCAAGTTACTTTTCACCACTGAATGAAGTTATAATCTTATCCAAGGGACTGCTGGCAGATGTGTTAATTCATGTGTTTAACAAGGGAGGGATGGGGAGATGGACAGCTAGATAGAAAACCTTATTTCTAAGGGCCCTTTTCCATGTCAGCCATGCCCTGACACTGTAGACCTTCATCCTCATTTGCTCTCCAGGTAGGGCCAGTCACAGCACAGCACTACCATGAGAACATTGTTAGCAAGCAGGCTGGAGAGCAGAAACAAGAGCACTGGTTTTGTTTCACAGGGAAGACACAAGGTCTCATAGCATCAAGGAGAGCCTAGCAGAGCAGGGCGTTCTCACCTCCAATCCTCCCGTTCGCAAGGAGCCCTGGAACCTCGCTGCAGCATCTAAGCAAGGTAACCACCGCCAGCAGCACGAGGCAGAGAAGGAAGAGCAGGGCAGGGCTTTGCCCCTTCTTTCCCTGCCCTTATCACTCTCAGCTGTGGCAGCACTCCCAACCATTCCCCTTTTATCCCTGCTCCCCCACACCCAACCCTGCTGCCTGAGCAGCAGGTGACATGTGGTCATGAACATGGGCCAGACTGAGTGGACAATATTTGTCACCTGCAAGCTGGGAGCCCCAAGTCACACCTGTCAGCTGCCTGCAACAACAGAAGCCCACTGCTTTGCCCTGCTTATTTTTGGCCTGGGATAGTAGTTTGTCTTTCTTTTATCACCTCTCTCCAAAAAGGGTAGGGAAGTCAATTACTTCCCCCCCCACTTCACCATCTGGCTTGGCTACAGCAGATCATTATAAAGCAGAGGGCAGAGTTTAACTTTGATTCTGGAACACTTCAAGGAATGTCTCGCAAGAGACAGTTACATAATGCTAATGAGAGCAAGATTTCCTTAAGAAAAAAAACTGACAAGAATCAGTTTAATTGCAACCCTTTCTATTTAGTCAGCTCCCCCTTTTGGAACCAGGACCTTGAAACAAATCATCAGAAATTAGAAGCAAACCTAAGAAAATTACTGTTTTGTGTCAGACAATTTCAGATGCAGGCAAACAGGACTCTTATCTGCAGTAACGCTGGCACATTGTGGGCTTCACCTGACAACTGTTATTGCATTTTATTTATGCTTTAAGTAATGCCTTTGCAAAGTCATAAGGAAGAAATAGCATGCCCATCTGTGTGGTTCATTGACAACTATCTGATGGATGTCTGATTAGGGGAGCTAAGGTAGTTACATAGTAGGTTTGGGGGCTTTCCCCTTGCTCCAATCCCTATGGAAAGCCAGATAGGCATTTTTAAGGCCCTTGAAATTCTCCATGCTTCATATCACAAGGCAGAGCTTCCTTCCGAGAAAGGAAACAGCACGAGTGGCTGGCCTGGGAAGGGAGAGGAATCCCAGCCCCATCACCATGACAATTGGAAGTGCTCAAACTTCATGGCTCTGCTGCCACACAAACAAACTTCATGCAAAGCACATTTCCAGGGAGGATTTAAAGGGGGAAGAAACACGTCCAACAGTGAGGAACAACTACATACTTATTTAATGAGGATAAAGAGCAAAACAGAGTCAATTAAGACTGGTTCTGATGACATTTGTCTAAGTACATGAAGATTAGTATAAGCTAAAGCAAGACAAGTTGTTTGAACTCCGTGGGCAGGATTTTTCTTCAAAATTAGTGTTTCATGATACATTTCATTTTTTTTTCCCTCTGTAACTGGTAGGTTCAAAGGATGCACGGGACAGATTCAACTCAACAGTTTGTAAACAGTTGATGTAGGAGGGAGAGGGCACTTAACTTATGGGAATTGTTTTCATTCAGAAATTTTGTAAATTAATTCCTCCCCCAACTGCCTGCTATAAACACCACATAGCCATGTTCCTCCTCTTCAAATGGATCATACAGGCAGATGTGCCTTCTGTTCTTTTGCAAACATCAAGGCTGCCTCACTTACTCTGTAAATGTCAAGGTGCTAATTAGTTGTAACGGGAGTCAGGCGAGGACACGCCAGCACTCGGAGTACGACAGCAGAGATCCAGCAGCACGCGTTGGGTTTTTCAACAGCCTGCCCACAGCCCCGAAGAAGAGGGTCAAGCGGTGCCATACCATGGACACCGAGTGGCCACTGAGGGAACGCGAGAAGGTATCTAGGGCTGATTGCCTCCTAGTGCTGAACGGGGGCCTCCTCTTCCCCGAGGAGGCTGCACGCCTGGTGGCTAAGGGAGGACGTGCCCAGGCTGGCATGCTATGGTGCTCATCTGTAACAGCAGAAAAGGCAACACGGACTAGGGAGGCACGTGTGGGTCTAGCATGCACATCTGCAGCTGAATTTATGTCATTTTTTTTTTTTTTTTCCAATGGGAGGAAAAAAAAAAGGTATAAAAGAAAGCATGGTCCACCACAAGTTATCCCATTAGCTAATGGCAGGTCCACAGAGCTCCAGCCTCCTGTTTTCCTGACAAGGCAACACTGCTTCCCAGTTCCCAGAGTCTGTGCCTGGAAGTCCGATGCCACTTCTTACTCCCTCTTGATTTCTGCTGCTGCAGAGGCTCCCTGCTTGTCATATCCATCACAACTTCATCAGCACTTTGTGATTTCCCTCTCCTCTTCTCCATACTGTCTTATATTTTAAGCCTCAGGACAGAAATGTCACTTAAATCCTCTTTGTTTAGACAGTGCCTGTTGACCATTTAATTACATAGTAATTACCATGTAGCAGCAAGGTAATTACATAGTAAATATCATTACTTTCCAAGTGAATACTTTTACTCTTCCTTCCAATGATGCAGGTAGGTCACATGATAATTCCTTCTGGATCTACCAAGTAATAAATGACTGCACAGTCACACAACCTGCAATTATCGAGCAGTTACATGTTTTTTACCTGATATGCCCCATAAATTACCATTCATGAAACAAGCAAAAGCAGAGGTAGCACCAGAAGTGTATTCAGTTGCAGAGAAACAGCCATGCAGGACAGAGCACATGAGCTGGTGTCTCCGCTGTAGCCTTAGAGAAAGGGTAGGAATAAAGTGACAGGAGGAGGAGGTTGGTGGTGGTAGAAAAGCCTTGCTGAATTTGGCAAGTGCTTCCCGGTGTCAAAAAAAGAGAGTCAAGACATTTCTGTCCCAGTAGCAGCCAACTGGGTTTCCTTCAAAGCAAAGGAAGGCAGCAACCTTGCTATCACCATCCTTCAGCACGCACTGCCTCCCTGCCCTCCACCCAGCTCTCCCGCCTGCCTAGCGGGGTGACGGTCTTGCACGCATCAGGCAGAAGGGACCCGTGCATGAGCCCACCCTGCGGCCCCATGATCATCGCTGCCCAGCACAACTTGGGGACAAGCGTGCACTTGCCACGTCTTTGCTGTTAGTGAGCGACACCAGGCAGCAATGTCCAAGCAGAACTGTCACAGCTGCCATGCTACAGTCGCACCTAAGCTTTAACAGGCATTGGGGCACAGCCTGGCACAAGGGCTGTGATCCTTGTTACTCAGACTTACTCTTCACTCAAGTGAAGAGTACCAACTATAACCCAGTACATGGGCCCCTATATATAACGCATCAGAAGAAAACATCAGAGATCATCTTTGAGACCAGTGGGAGTGAGAAGTAATTAAATGTTATTTCTCACTATTTATTGCCTCTCCTGCTTCTGTGAACAGCTGTCTCCTGGCTCTCTCTCTAATGTGGAGTTTGCTGGTTTCCCTAGGTTGCCCCTTCTGTTCTTCTGCAAGATGACTTTCCCAAGGACTTCCTCTGTACTTCCCTCTGAGAAATGAAAGATATACTGCCTTTTCTGAGGGCTCATAATCCTTTACTCAAACACATAGATTATTCAAACATAAGCAGGGATTTCATACTGGGTTTTGGAATGCAAGCAACTCAAGAGCATTAAATTCCACCACTTTATCTTTAACATGGTAAGTTACCCTTAACACCCTGCCATACAGAAATAGAGCAGGGAATACCAAGTGCTGGAGGAGCAAATGCTCATCCAGCACTGTGCTCAAGCTCTGTACCTTCCACCAAGTGGGAAAATCCAAGCATCACAAGCCAGTGCCATCCAACACTTGGAAAAGAAGTGAGGAAGATCCAGAGGATCCTTTTGCTGCTGCGGAGTTAACATCATGGGTTCATCTACTTGAGGAAAGCATAGAATTGCCTTATTCAAACTCGCAGCAAGTAGCACTATACCTCCAATGCCTAAAAGGCACCTTCAAAGAGACCATCTTGGAAAAGCATTTCACTACTTTTGAAAGTTGATGCCAAGACAGAGGCCAAAATTCATCCCACTCAAATGCGCAGAAGTCTTTTCTTGCAAGGCAGCAGCCTCCTTCTCTGCCATTCCTTAGAAAAGCTGTTTTAGAGAATAGCAGAGCAGGTGACTATTGGGTCACCATTTTGATGCTACAGAAATGCCTCTGGCTGCAAGATTATGCCCTAGTGTCACACTCCTTGGCCTGCAGCCTGTTCCTGCAAGTTTCAAGACAGCCAGATTTCAGCCACATGTGCCAAAAGGCAAAAGCATGGTGACATGGAGCCAGATTTCCTGGTGAATGAGCCAAGGGGAATACAAAAAGGGAAGAGTGCTGGGACTTCCCCAGCTTTAAGGGCAGCAGCAGCACACTGATAAAAGAGATACTGCTGACCTTGACACCTTCAGTTCTGCAGGGAAGATGCCAGGAAGTTTGGACTTAGTGCAACAGCACGAATGTAGAGACAAGTCACCACTGCCAGAGCAGCCAGTCCCTTAGCCACCAGGGAGCCACAATCCTCCCGGGGGGACCCAGAGCCCGCGGCTTTCCCACGCAGAGCTCCTGCAGCCAGCAGCCGCCGGAGAGCCGACCGAGCCAGTTCCACCTGCGTCAGGAGGGTGGGACAGGCCACGGTGTGACGGGGACAGTAAAGGGGCACAAAGACTGAGGAACGTGGGGTTGTTATCTACAGCCACAACCTACACGTGAAAATGTGGATAACTCCTGTTATCTTCCAGATCAGCTGCCAGTTTGGTGCTGATGCAAAGGAGGCTTTGGCAGCGTTTGCAGCCTGGTCACTGTTTGCCTGGCTAGAGACCATGGGGTATCAGCAGCTCTCCTGGGCACTGCCATGGGAAAGCAGGAAGCTAAGACACACTGACGAGGGTCTATGAGCTTAAAAGGTCAGCCCATTCAACCAGCTGAAGGGAAAGCATTTAGGTGTTTTATTATTATTAATGTTTTACCCCTAGTGTGAACACCCATGAGTCAGGCAAGCACAGGCTCGTGCACCTTCTGAGCCCGGATGTGCTGTTGCTTTGCCGTAAGCAGAACCAGGATGCAGCAGGACACTAGTTAGGAGGACATTTCTTCCAGTGCTTCACAGAGTTTTGCCTTTTCAGGGTGATGCCTTCATGCCAGGTACCCCACATTAGGCAGAACTGCTTGGAAGCTCATCAGCCACTTTGCTGTGCCCAAGGGCACCCGTTTGTGCTGGGGCTCCAGGGACTTCACACTAACCCCCTCACTACACGCAAGGGCTACACAAACCGGCCCCTTGCTGCATCACCATTTAAAAACAAAACAGAACAAACACCCCGTTGCTCGCCCACCCACCACTGCAGAAGACTCCCCTACTGCAGCTCCCCAAAACACCTCCTCATCTCCCGCATGCACAGGCTGGAGGTGGAAAGGAGGTAAAGAAGGCAGAACATGTGCACACACACCCAGGAGCCAAAATACTCAAGCTGAGGGGGAGAGAGGCCGGCTGTGACTCACCCACCGCTCCGAAACGCCCTCTCCTCCAGGGAACGCTTTTTCCTCTGCTCTTGACTCTGAAGAGGCCTTTGGAGTGCCATCGTCCTCCTCTGTAGCATCTTTCTGGGCATGTTGCAGCTGAGTAAGAGCCCATGTGTCCCATGGTGTGGCACAATTTTGCAGCAAAAAGGAAAAAGAAAGAAGGTAGGGAGGAGAGCCAGGGCAGGAACACAGCGCTATTTATAAGTTCAAAAATGTACTTTCCAGGTGTCCCTCTGACAAGCCCCATTAGGGCAGGTCTCACAATCACAAGAGGCAGAATTACCTCATTTGGGCCTGCTGGAGAGTCGTTATTCAGCAGCTGTCTTTGGTTTTGACCTGATGAGGACACCATCAGCCCTATGTGTTGCCTGATCATCCTGTCCCTCCCACCTGGGCTACCTGGGGTGAAGCTCAGGGTGGGGACCCTGATTTCCCTTCCCTCTCATGAGCACATGGATGTTTTTGAGGTAAAGATGAAGGCAGAGCTGCAAGGAGAAACAGCTCCCATTCCTGTAACTGTCCCCTGCTCGGCCCTGAGCTAAGGCTGTCAAGTTGGGGAGTGTTTTTATCATGTTTGAGATTTTTCTCCCCAAAACACCACCTCCCTCCAAATGCTTTTAGCAGCTTGGCCAAGATAATGGTGATCCAGGCAGACAAGGGTTAGGTATTTCCATGGCATTTCTCCTTTTCCTTGCAGTGCCTCAATGGATTACATGCACTCGATAAAATGAGAGCAATGAAAAATTAACGTGACATTAAGAAAATGTAAGAACTTGTGTCCTTGCCAGGGACCTCACCCAGCCAAAGGAAACATGTTATTCAATACAGTCACAGATGCCCTCAAACTTAGCTGTGTGGAAAGCCTGGATCATTACACACCAGTCTGTATCCGAGTCCTGATGCAGAAGTATTCAATACGTGGTTTTGCATTGGATCCGGCAGGGAGTCATGATGAATTCATAGCTCCTGCATTGAGGAACTACTTGATCCTCAGGAGGATGCTAGACAGCAGCAGCAAAGTCGAGCACTTAGAAAACCACAGCGCTGTGCAATCTGAACTCCCCAGAACTGAGAGCGCTGGCTGAGCACGGCCTATAAAAGACATTCGTTTTGACTTCTCACAAATCTTGTCACAGTTCCAGACTGCAGGAAAGCTGGTGTGCAGACAGGCGAGGAAAGAAAAAATCCCGACCCAGTGGACCAACACCGATGTTAATAAAATCACAGAGATACCAATATGCAGCAATAGCTACAGGCGACAAGCTCTGTGTGTGGAAATGGGAAAAAAAGCCAGGCATTTTTAATAGCAAAGGGGATGAGTACACAACCTGGGGATGGAGGAGAGTCTCCTTCACACTGGAAGTTTTGATGGCAGACAGAGCATCTGGATACGCTGCCACTCCAAGAACTCCTAGGACTGTAGCTACGTGGATAACGGACAATGAATTTTGGTTTCTTAGCTGTCATTATTAATCATTATTTTTAATCAGGATGATTATGACTAGAGAGCATTTTAAGGGATGGAGTAACAGTGCGTAATTCATATAACTCAGGGAGATAAAAGTACGTGAGACAGCATCAAATGGAGACAGCTACAAGATCTTAACAAACACAAATTGTCACAAAAGTGAAACAGCAACCTGGCTCACCATGGCTGGCATTAAACTAGTCCCGGAGATATTCTACCCTAGCACAGTCCTTTCGCTATGAATCTCCTTCGTTTCCTGTAGAGAAAAATACTCATGCAATTGTGGATTAAAGCCCTTAGTAAAAGGTTTCTTCAAATGTGCCATCCATCCTTTCTTTTTATATTTCTTTCGTCCTTTGAATCTACCCAATTAGCCTGTCACAGATAAACTATTTCTGCTTCTAAAAGATAGGTGGTATTTATTTTTTGGCTCTGTACTTGCCACCTGTATTTTCTATGTATGTTTTTTTTTCCTGGCTGCATGGCTCTCTATCATGATGGCTCAGATTGTTTACTGATCTCTGACTCTTGAAAGTTGACACTCTGCTCAAAGAAACCACCCTCTGTCACATCTCTCCATCCATTACAACACACTAACTTGGCCATTTTCACTTTCGGCACTACAATATAGCACTCCTACAATATGGTCATTTTCACAGAACTTCAAACTGAGCATCTTTATTAGCAGGTGCTAAATTGCTGCTCCAGCTGCTGAATGGTAACAATTAACTCAATTAACATCTAAACAGCTGTAATTTTTGAGGAAACGAACAACATTAATAACCACCAAAAGGGGAAAAAGGCTGCAATTACAAATGTGGAAAAAATCATGCACGGCTACAGACAGGCGTGTGCTGTTTCCAATGTCCCCTGGAGAGCTGTTGAAGCGCAGCCCTTTCTCCGAGCGTTGGCAGGACGTGCCGTTCACAACATGCATCGTACCGGCTGCCACGGACGAGGCTGCATCTGCAACGAACGCACTCCAGCGCAGGGCTGCAAAAGGGGTCCTTCCGAACCCAGCCCGCCGCAAAGAGGCAGAGGTGCCTTCTTTCCAGCAAAAGCAGATCTTTGCCAAAAATACTAGCCCAGCCACATCACAGCTTCTGTGTTTGAAAAAACAGAGATAGCGCAAGAACAATATTTTCCTGCATCTCTCTGCTTCCTGGCTGCGGGTAGGTTATGAGGAGGTACTGGAAATACCAGTGTGTTTCTTGATGCATTAAACTAGGGCAATTTTTTAATGAATGATCACTTTCCATGGTTTATAACCCAAACGCGTCCATGGGCTCCTGCCGTCAGTTGTGACAGCCTGGAAGTCTTTAATACACAGGACAGCCTTCGGAGCTGCAAAACCACTGGAGATGCAACCATTATCCAATCCCATCGGCGCACCAGCTTGATAGTTACAGAGGCACCGCCTGTCTTGCAGAAAAGGCCTAATTAAAGAAACCAGGAAAAAAAATCTATGGAGACAAAAAAAATATATAAAAAAAAAGGCAGAAATACTGCTCCAGCTCCAGTGTGGTCACCTTTGTTTTCCCAGACAGACCTGCTGTCCTTGCTCTGTGTAGCATGCAGAGACATCTAATGGCAGAAGAGCAATAGTGCAACCTCAAGGCACGCCACCAAGCAAGGGAGATTTGGGGTGAAGAACGCAAATTCCCGGCATGAACCGTTGCTGTGGTCTTGCTTGTGCCCTTGCAGCATGCGGGCTCTGTGAATGTGTGCAGCATGAGGCTTCACTGCCACAAATGTTCCCAGAAAGGAAGCATCAGCATCACCTGCGAAGGGATTGGCAGGAGATGAGTTTTAAAGTTATTCACATTCAAATCCATGCCCACAGGGGCTGTTCTTGTCCAAATGGGAACTAAACCCAATACTACGCAACTTCCCAGGCAATGCCAAGACTAAAAGTATAGCTGAGGTTTTGGCGTGAATACACATTGAAAAAGACCTAGCAACACTAAACCCAGCAGATCTGCAAGTTTTGCAAACTGAAAAGGAGCGCCTCATTGCCAGGGTGTATGTCGCAATGGACAATCGTGTGGTTTTGCCCAAATAAGCGCTTCTGGGACCCATTTCTCTCACTGCTGCTGGAGGGACCTCTGGAAGTGCAGCAGTTCAGTCCAACCAGCCTTGATTTCTGAAGATACTTTCCAAATGCCCAGGACTGAGCCAACAATTGGGAAACTGCTGGCTGTTGCTGCCACAGGGCTAATTTAATTCCCACAGAACCTGCCCTGCTAACTATTTTCATTATGATTAACATTTTTGTTGCTGTACGTACAGCACTGCCACTGCCAAAACTTGGAACAAAAGTCTTTTTCCAAGGCAGGACTGTCACATTTTAAGCAGGAAATCATTGGGATATCCCTTCCCAAACCAACCTCCTGCCATCGATGGCTCTGCTTGCTCCAGCCCAAAATATTGCTCAACTGAAGTTCTTGCAGCCAGCTCTTACCACCGCTGCCTCCCAGCTAGCCAACTCTTCGTGACACGCACTGGTCTCTAGGCCCAGTCAATGGCACGTAGGCTTCTGAAGCACATCTAACTATCATTATTTGTTGGTGCTCAGAAGAGATGCAATGGAAAGAGGTGCTCTGTTTGCAGTGAGTCTAAAACCCTTTCCTGGGTGGAATCAGCAAGTTAGGAATTTGCAGTATTTTGCAGCGTATTAGTGAGCTTGTTTAGAGGATGCATGCAGGGACGTGTCCTCAGTCTGTCACCAGCCTTTAAAGAGCTATCCGCTCGCCCAAGTCCTCTTGTTGCAGTTTGTTGCAACTGTTCACAAATGGGAAGATCCATGGGCCCCTTTATCCCAACCCGAGTTTCCACCTCTCTATGAATGATGGAGAGGACCCCTTCCGTTGGGGCATCTGTGAGGAAGATGCCCCCTCACCACCCTTCATCCCAAGAGGTGCTTCTTTAAGGTGTTTCTCAAGGAGCTGTGACAATACACGAGCAGGCAAAGAGAACCTATGCTGTGGGTCACCCTGATTTGCTCCCATCCTTGCTGAAGACTCTTGATCTGTGTCAAAGATGGGGTGATAAAAACCACAGTGGGAGCTGAATTAGTGCAGCAAGGTTGACAGCGCTAGGAGAGATTGGAAGGATGATCTTAGGGCTCAGTTGTTGCAATCAGCTCATAGCTCTGCCACCAGATCCTTGTTAAACCCCACGAGTAAATTGTGTGGACTCTTGAGCTTGGTTTTTCCAAGGTATTGAAATGCCTCGATCCTGCTCTGATCAGTTGATCTGCCACCAGAAATGTATCGTCTAGCCAACATCTCTCCAAACTGACCTTTGAATTTGATGTATGGAGCACAAACTAAAGAAGCAGAACATTCTCAACTCCAAAGATGGGTCAGGAAGCAATAGGGAATAAATCAGCCCACAGGGGCAAAAACTCAGGGAGGCACAAAGTCCTTTTGCCGGCTGGGAGCCCCACAGCAGTGCGCTGCACTCACATTGACCTCTCCAAACTCAATAGGAAATGAGTTGTTCCTCAGGTAAGATGTTTTGGGTTTGATAGGGAGAGAGAAATCTGCCATTTTCTGCAAAAAGCTGGCAGTTTTGTTTGCCATATTTTCTGAGCAGTTATTTGTCTGCCAAAAGAAAGTTTTGAAGGCAAATTGCAACTAGCTCAACTGACTCCTCTCAATGCAGTAGCTGAAATTCCTCCTCTTCCACTAGCACCAAAAGCAGAAGTAGTTCAAAACAGAGCATTACCAAGAATCCCAGCCGGCATATCTGCCTAATTAAGTTCAAATGATGACAGTTCTTGTTGGGCTTGCCAGGAGCTCCGACTCAAGTCCCCAGTCCCTGGGGATAGATGAGCAACATCAGTGCAGCACCGGGACCAGTGCCACGAGCGTGGTCCCTCTCATCCGCCTTGGGTGCAATGGGTAACAAGTGGCATCAAAATAAAGAAACCACTTAGGGATTCAGGCACCTTTGCTTCAGCCCCTCCAGCAGCACGATCTCTATCCCGGAAGCCAAAATGTTCTTCATGCGGTGAAAAAGCTGTTAGAGGAAGGATGATGGCTCTGACATACCAGGAGCCTTTGATGAGGTGCTTCTGCCAAGGACCGTGCAAACACAGTCCCTTGCTTTGGCAGAAGCAAAGGAGGTCTGGAACCCAAGTCCATCCTTTCAGTGATTTGAAAAGTTCTGGGTTGATTTGAGAGGGATTTGGTCTAAATTAAAGAAAAAAAAAATGTTTACTTACAGCCTTTCTTATTCCAGATGTTGGCACAGAGCAAATCAAAACTTTCTTTTTTCTTTTTTTCATTTCACTCAAGATTCTGGCATTTCCACATTTGTTTTCATTGCATTCAGGAGGAAAATAAAATATTTCAAAGATCCTCACAAAATGTTCTGTACTGGGACAAGCAAAGACATTCCCTTTTTATTTCAGCCAATTCTCAGCCTTTTTATAATTATCACTTAGGTTAGAGTTTTTTAAAGAAATCAAAAACCCAAGCTCCTTGAAATGAAAAATTGCACCATTTTGTTTTGATAAAAATGACATGCTTTGCACATATTCTTCTCAAAGCAAAATTATGTTCAGTTAATGCTTCCTCATGAAAAGACTACATTCTGACTAAACAGCATCTTTCAAGGGGAAATGACTTAGCTGAAAAAGTTTGGGGCTGATTATATACAAATGAACTAAATTGGTTTCTGCCCTCTTGCGAGTTTATCTCTGTCTTTATTTAAATGTAAATACAATCTCTGAAACTACTCCCTTAGTCACGTAGCTTGCGTCATGCACCCTTGTTGACAATGCTTATCCGCTGCTCCCTGCCATTCTGCCTCCTCTTAATTTGCTGTAATTAAGAGGCCTCCTGGAAACAAAGCAAATTTGGGGGTAAAAATACGCACTGCAAGAGTTTCGATGAGGCAATGGCTTAACCCACTGGTTGTTTTCAAAAAGGGCTACTAAAACAGACTCGAGACCTCTCCTGATGCAGATAAGCACATCAATCTCTTTAGCCCCCATTTAGCCTAAGTGTTATATGCTGGTTATATGCATAAGATGCACAGAGAGGGATTGCCATTCCCAGATATTTCATCCTAGGCATAGGATGGGTTATTCCAGCCCTCAGCCTCCTTGGCTTGCAAGGTTTCTGCACTCCGAGACTGGAATAAAATTTAGCTACAGAGTGCTGGCAGTTGAAAGCTGACAACACAGTTTGCACTCTGTCACCCTGTGTTTGATAACTGATCCCGTGCGTTGAATGGTGTCATTGATTTACAGTCAATACTCAGCGTAAAATCATTTGGATCTTGCTTTCCAGGAATTTTGCTTTTGTCCCCAGTGGAAGCAGGCCCTGTTTCCAGCACTGATAATTGTGAAGTTATGTATTACAAATCAATAAGCAGTGGGTGGAACTGTAGAGACTTCATGGTTTTATCCAGACAAAGAAAGATGATCGTGTTCTGCTGAAAAAGAAGATGGAGCCTGAAATAATTAAAGATAATTAACACATTAATGATATTCCAGTATTGCATTTACAGTGAGTTGCCTGTGAGATGGTTTATCTACCCCTAAAGTCAGGGTCATTGCAAGAACTTCCCACACCAGCCAGACCAGAGTCTTTCCCTGGGCCCAGAGGCTTGGAGAACCCCAGCATTGCCCAACTCCCTTTCCATTGGCATTTTTATTAATGACCCACACAACCACTTTGAGATAAGAAATGCTCTTCGGGTTGGCTAAGAAAAGACAGCTGTTCTCTTACCCCCTGGGGACACACTTTAACAATTAAATCATTCAGATTTGTGTTTTCCTTAAGGATAGAGGCAGATTTGGGGCTTAGAAACTCTCCTAGGTGTTCTAGTAGGCAAAACATCCCCAGGCTACTCAGAAACACAAGCCTGCACACTGCCTGGCCCTTCCTCATCCTCTTGTTTTGCTTGGCCAGCCACTGACAAGTGGGTTCATCAGGGTGCTGTCTAAGGCTCAATCAGGTAACAGAAAAAGAAACTTTAAAAAGGATATAAATATATGCATATAAATCTGAGGGCAGTATTTGGGCTGGATAATACACAAGGTTTATGACAGAAAAAGCATCTATAATAATAATAATTTGCTCTCACATAGCACTTTTCACTAAAAGACCTCACAGCTCCGTGACACAGAGGGTGTGTTATTATCCCCTTGCTAATAAAAGGCCTCTGGAAATTTGATCAGGGCAGATTGCAATCTCCTTTCATGCACATAATTAACGTAAAACTAGAGTTGGTCGAAATATTCTGAAGCCTCCTATAGGGGAAAAAGAAGTGAAAGAATTTTAATTCTAAAGGTCCTAAAAAAATGCTGCTGGTGCCTTTTTCACATCTCCTTACTTTCAGGAGGTATTCCTGGGAATAAGGAGTGCATTAGCAGCAGCTGTTTGCTGAAAAACCAGCTCCAAGCCCTAGGCCAGCACACAAGTTTCCAACACTTGGCTCTTTATTGGTGACGCTGAAGAGCTGTCACACCGATGCACAGCAGCACGTTAGCGACGGAGGGGATAAGCTGTCTGCATCTTGTGTTTCCTCGTTTTTGTGCTTCCTCTTGCAGTCAGTAACTGTTCCCTTCCTTCATGCAGGTATCTGGATACTTCCTGAGCCAAAAGGAACTGGGGCTTTCCATGGCAGGAGTGACAATTCCTGGCTTTAACCTGCCAAATTGCTCTGAAACCAGTGCCACTAACCCACAGCCAGGGTCCAGAGGTCTCACCACAGGATTTTCACCTGCCCAGAAACAGGTTTCTGCCCATTCCGCCAGCAAACCTGCTCAGACAGGAGCAAATGAGTCTTGAAGAGCCACTGCAGTCCAGACCTTTCTCCTCTTGAGTCCTGATCAGGGCTGCCCAAACCCACAGAAGCTGGAGCTGGTTGTACCTTCTCCATTGCATCTCGGGTAGGCTGCACCCATTCAAGGGACACTTCACTTTGCTAAGAAGGCAAGGGAGGAGAGGGGACAGGGTTGCTGCATGGCAGCAGGCAGTAAAACATCATGGAGAAGAGCTCTTTCTGCTAAGGAGAAGGCTGGCCATAGAAATATGCTCACTGCCAGGCTGGCAACTACTTGGTGGCTAATTAGAGCGATTCAGCTTGATGAGAGCCCCTGCCCTGGCAGAGCCTGCGATGGCTGGGATCGGCGCTCCGGGATGCTCCGGGTCCCTGTGTGCCCCACGCTCCTGTGCCCCTCCTCGCGCACCTGGTGAGCTCGGGGCTGCTCTGCAGGCAGCGCCTGTGACTCGGGGGCCGGGGGCCATGCGGTCCCGCACAGCGCAGCTGAGCGCGGGCCGCGGCAGCAGGGAAGCCAGCGCGCACAACGCCGTCTGCAACAGCTACGCTCACACTTTCGGGCCATTAATCCCCTGAAAGAGCCTTTCAGCTAAGGCAGAGTCTGGGCAATCTCTTCTGCATTTCTAGGCTTGAAGTGCGTGCCTGTTCTCTAATGAGGTCTATTCATGTCAGTGGTTCTTGGTATTATGTGCAGTATCTGGATAAAATAACCCTGTCCCTCAGTGGGGAGTCTCCAGCACAGTGGTCTACACAAATATAATAACAAAACTCAGTTGCTTTTTCAAGCAGCAATGAAAGTCGTTCAGGACATGAGCCAATTCCCATCTCTTTAGCATCCACTTGGTCCCTACTCCAAAGCCTTTGGAAACTCTTAACTGGTAGCTTTGAAGCATTTGGGAAAAAAAATGGTTTCCCCTCTTCATTGATGTACTGTCTCTTTTTTCTGCCAAAACCCACACTTTTTTTTGCCAAAATAAAAAACCTACTAGTGTATGAAAGCAGAGCTCATCCTCCAGGGAGGGAAGAGAGAGCAAGTGAGAGCTGACAGAAATAGAAAAGCTTCCAGCAAATAATATCTTCAGTGCTGTTTTATCTGCTTCATCATACTGCAGTTAGGAGAGATCCTACCAGGGTCCATATGAGCCCAATTAAAGCCCTATTTTCTATTTTTTTCAGACCTCTCCAAAAATATGTCACAAATGAAGGTCATGAAGACCTCATGGAGACCATGTTGTTCTTCACACTTTCTGCAATCTGTTTAATCTGGTCCTCCTTGCAAATAGGTTTGTTCCTTCTACCTCTGCTTCCTTCCAGGACTGTGACAAGTCCGGCTGTGCTTTATGATAACACATTGTGTAGCTTATGTCAGGTCACACTTTGTCCTAATGAGCACAGAGGTGGCCACTGGAGGCAGAGAACATTAGATAAAGGTATCTCTGAAAGGACTTCATGTGCCATTTGCAGATTGTTAGAAGGGTTCAGGGGACCACGCTGGAGCTGGCAACTCCTCCATGAAAGGGCCTGTAGAAGTGACCCAGTTTAGTTGGAATTTGCAGATTAAAAAGCCTGAGCCTCCATTTTCCCCATCTCCTAGAATAGTTTCAATTTCCTAGATGGGAGATTGCAGGGACTCTTGTGTAACGCAGCTGAGGGACAACACAAGCATCATGTGCTTGTTGCAGGTTACAATAGCAGAAATGGGAACATCTTGGCACAGATGACAAGGGACTTCTCAGCACTGGGAATGAAAGCTGCAGTGAAAACTAATAATTTCAGCATGGACATAATCAAGCACAACAGAGATGCTCGACTCTCTAGTCATCCTGGGACAGTGAGGTCCCATCGTGTTGCACTCCAAGTCTTGGGCCTGAGTCACAGAATCACAGAATGGTTTAGGTTGGGAAGTGGCCCCAGAGATCACCTAGTCCAACCTCCCTGCTCCAGCAGGGACACCCAGAGCACGGGGCACAGGGCGGCATCCAGGCAGGTTTGGGAGATCTCCAGAGAAGGAGACCCCACAGCCTCTCTGGGCAGCCTGTGCCAGGGCTCTGGCACCCTCACGGGAAAGAAGTTCTTCCTCACATGGAGATGGAACTGCCTGTGTTTCAACTTGTACCCATTACCCCTTGTCCTATCACTCAACCCCTGCCTTTGTGACTGACCTTGGACGAACCATTGTGCCTGCATGTCCTGTCTTCCTTTCTGATACTGCTCCAAAAGGCTTCAGAATTCCTGTGGGAAGAGTGCCACAACCAGTGCGAGATCTTGTGAGCACCAAGAGCTCAGGGGAGTGTGCTGGAGTCACTTCCCAGGGTGCTCACCAAGAGTCACGTGTATGCCTAGGCAGTTTTACTCAAAAAAAGTTATCTTTTTATAAATAAGACCTGTTGAGCACTGTGCCATAGGTAAGAAACAGAGCAATCATGGATGATGGATAGAGAAACCAGCTGTAGGTCAGTGTCACCACACTCAATATTGCCAACAGACAACAGATTAGATTAGATCCTAATACAAAACAAAAAATCTACCTTTTTGTTGGTTATGAGAATTCTTTATTTCACAACCTGAGGCACTCCAAAGCCCTCCTTAGACCCACTCAGGATCATTCAATATGAAAGTATTAAAAGGTGTTTTCACAGAGAGGACAGAAAGGATACGGAAAGGCAACTCCATGCATGGAAGCAGAGACAGCATCATCTCCATCGTGACGAAAGGACTGGTGATTCCATGCCCCAGAATCTGCAGTTTCCCATGGGTTTTATTGAAATATCTTTCATATTCCCATCATATCTGCAATTTCTGAATGAGACGAATAGGCAGTGCATCTTTTCCAAGACAAATGTTTAGAATTTTTTTTTTTTCCTGCAATCAATTGCTTTCCAACAGCATTTTCCAACTGCAAAGCCAGCCTTCCTTCAGGAACACGTGGTCTGCTGACCGTGGGATGCCAGTGTTGGAGGAAAAAGGAAGTCAGCCAGTGCTCTCCACTTTGCTTCTGCAGAAACACCTGAGAGGAGGCTTTTGCACTGGGAAGAGAAGGGTAGGGAGCAAGCAGAAGAGGGAGCAAGAAGGGAGCAAGCAACTGTAAACTCTCCTTGCAGAGGTTTAGGTGAGATGGCTGAGCAGAGCCCTCGTGTGCGCAAGGGCTAAAGCAGAGGCGTCACACTTGCTGCTGAGCACATCCCTCTCCGCCCTGCTGTGGATGTGGGGAGGGCAAGGCTAAAAGGAGTCACTCCAGACCGGAGCAATGAGGCTGGGATTCCTCCCTGCAGCCAGCAGCCGAACCGCATCTCTTGAGGCCCCCTCAAAGCCAGAACAGTGTTTTCTAAGATCAATACATTGCAAGATCTTAACCTCAGTTTTCAATTAATCGTTCCTGCAGAGAAACCCACAGATTTCAGACAAACTTGGTTTTCCAGCATATGCACCACCCTGGAGCTCTGCACCTCTGAAGTCAGGCCTGGCACCTCCAGGGGAGGATCCACCCCCGCAGCCTCTGTGGCACTAGCGACGTGACAGACGGATCAGGCTTGCTTTTTAAAAGATGCTCTTTGGGGAAATTGGCAGCAGGTCTGGATGTGAGACTCCCACTAGAACACGTGTGTTCCTTTATGGGTCCAAGGGGAACGTTTCTCATTATCTTCCCTTGCAATTTAATTAATCTGCATTCAGTAATGAACCTTGAAATTTCAATTAAAAACACCATTACTAATCAGGACAGGATTCAAAATAGTCAAGGGGCTCTTGATAGCTTTACGCTGGCAGGAAGTTTAGATTCAGATTAGGATTTGGGTGTATTGTACACCCGATCTCTTTATTTTGGACACTGATCCGCGGTGTTTTACACTTCTGCATATTTCTCCCCTCGTTCTAGCAGACCCAAGAGACCTGCATCATAGCCCTGGCAGAGAAGAGACGGCCGGTATTGCCCTCAGACTTCTGCTTTCTACAGAAAAATACGAGCTTCCAAAATAAATCTTCCAGTGGGAAGTCACCAAAAAGCATCAGTGCCACAGTCTGTCAGTGCTGCTGCAGGAACAGGGTCTGTCAGAAGCGTGTCTGTGTATTGTCTGGTGATTAAAATCTTGTGCAGGGAGATCTGCATATTTTCAATCCATTAAACAGGCTGCCTTGGCATTGCTGAGCTGTTCTGTCTGGCAGTAAATAAGAAGCCACAGAATACGATTTCTGCCTTGCTAGTGTCAGTCTGACCTGACCCAAACAAAGCAACCTTCCCCTCGACCAGAAAACAGCCCCAAAACTTGATTTGTCACCCGTCTCCCAGTTAAATGTGCCATTTCAGTGCAGGAAATCCCTCACCTCCCGGCCACAGAAACCCCCGTGGCGCTCGGGCTGTGACCCGACTGGGCCGCGATGCCAGACCGCGGCAGCGCGCACCGGCTAGCGACTCCACGCGTTCTGCAAACGCACGTGGCCGTATCATCTTACGGGCCCTCTGTGCTTCCAAAGACAACAGTCACAAATTGCTCACAAGACTCTCAGACCAAACCACGGAGCTAATGGAGCCATTCCCCTGGCTAAGGCAAAAGAATGGCTCTGGCAAAGACAGCTGTTTTTACTGCAGGTCCCTCTCCACCCACGCTTGTTGCTAGAAGACAGATTTGCCTCTAACTTAGCAAACAAGTTCCAGTGACGTTGTCCAGCACTGCAGTACTCCAGGGGAAGGTGCGTGCAGACCATGGAGGTCTACAGGGCCAAGTCTGCTCTATGGCTCGCAGGGAGCTGGGGAGCCTGATCAGGGCCTGTCTGGGAAAGAGAAACAGAAGTTCTCCAACCACCTCTGTATGCTCTAAAAAAAGGGATAATATACTAGGTTTTGTGGCATCTGAAGATGCTGTGGAACTGGCTTTGTTGTTGCAAACCTTTGTGCACCACAGAGAAGTGTCTTGAAAAACATCCGCCTGAATCCCAGTACAAAGGAGCCTCTTAGAATAAATGTACTGCCTTTACCACTACTGCATATCAGTCTCCAGGAATTAGGGACCCAGGGCACAAAGAAATATAAAGCAATGAAATAAAACAAGTGGCTCCAGGAAGGGAACAGAGGATGGCATGAAGAGCATCCATTTTTACTGTCCAAGGTGGTGAGTGCCCTCAGTCACTCAGGAGCTGAGCTTACTTCATCCAGAAATGCAATACAAAGCACCCACTTGGGTTTTTCAGAGCCTTTTTTTTTTTTTTTCTCCTTATGGCTACCACTGAGACACATCAGGTCACTGACTCAAAACTGGTTCATGGAGAGGAGAGAGAAAAAAAATAAATAAATAAAAAAAAAATAAACAAGGAGGAATTATTTTGAAAAAGCACCAGCAATGGTAAGCTTGTGCTTCAAGGCAAGAATGTGCCAAGGGTTTCCCTGGCAAAAGGAAAGCCAATCCTGTCTGTTTACTTTGAGTTGGATACTTCATGAAGTATCCTTAAATGAAGAAAATAAACAGAAAAATGCATACATTCAGCAGAAGACGATAAAATTAAGATTTTAATTTTTCATCGGAAAGGTGTTCCAAGAAAGGTTTTAGGTATAAAAGAAGAGCTTAAATACAATGGAGCATGGTACACCCAAAAGCTTCATAAGTAGTTAGATGAGAGAAGCCCATGTTATTTAAACAGTTTTGGCCAGCCAGCCAGACCTTCCCTGTCCTTCCCTTCTCGCGGGGAAGAGTTTGCCAGGACTCTTGCAAAGCAACCACGGCCACGAGCGAAGGCCGGGCACGTCGGCCCAGAGGATTTGTGTGTGCCAGTCAGATGGCCTTGCAGTGCGAGCTTCAAAGGGAGACACGGGCAGAGGAAGACAGGGTTGCATTTGTTTATCTGATCCCACAACATTTGGGGTGTCATTTTCAAGCCTGAGCAGCCAGAGATGTTTTTTTTCCATTACGGAGCCATGCAATATTTAAATAAAATACAACTCGTGTTTTTCAGAGTGTCAATGCAAACATCTCCGGGTTTGCGAAGAGCTGCACTGAGAAGGACTCCAGCGCATTGCGTGTGCGCTTTGCAAAGCGATGGCCTTGCCTGTAGCCGCAGTGCATCCTGTTTTACATCCGAGTGTCTTGAAGCAGCCTCCTTGGCAAATGGCAAGATCCGTGTCTCCATGCAAGGGACAGAGAACGGGACAGGACAAAGCCAAGCAGGAGGTAACGCAGAGCAAGAGAGCAGCATGCAGGGCCAGCAGGAGGAGGGGACGTGGCCTGGAAGGATGCGCAGGTTCTCCCGCACCCTCTGTCTTGGTGTGATAGGAAGAAACGAGCAGAGAAGCGTTCTCCAGACAAGCGAGAAGATTTCCCTCCCTAAGAGACCTTGTTCCAGCCTCCAGAGGGATGCCTCAAAGGAAATAACTGAATAACTCCAACCCACAAATGAATGAAGAAAAAGTCTGAATCCTCTGAACTCTGCCTGTTGCAGGCAGTTACATTTGCCAACACCACAAGGATTGCAGAAGGAAAATGTGCAAACAGCAAATATATGCTGGGCTGCAATTCTCACGCATGCCTCTGCTGTCGCACCACAGAGGACATACTCTGACGTGCATCTGATCAGCTTTTTTCAGCTTCCGGTTTCTGCATCCTGAATTTTTGCTCTGAACTGACCATTAAAGACTGACAGGAAAAAGAATAATCCTAGAGGTTCCTTGTCAAATAACTGAACTGTGGACATGTCAAGAAAATCGAAGCATGACAGCTTCACTAAAACACAGGTGGAGGTAAAAGCCCCTTCATCTAAACTGCTTATCCAAGGAGAACAAAACTGGAATAGGATAAAGGTGAACTCTGCCCCCTGCCCCCCTCAAAAAAAAATAGAAAAAAAAAAAAAATACACCTCATGACATGTGCTGATTCCAAAGCCTGGCTAGTCTACGGCACAGATAATTAGATTGCAGCCATACAAGAGAAATTTGCAGAATAAATTATGAATTACAGACTGTTTGCCCAGTATCAATGGAGAAAGTGAGCAGTCAAAAAAGAAAAAGAGAAAGGAAAAAGGAGAGAGGAAAAAAAAAAAAAAAAAAAAAAAAAAAAAAAAGCAGCCTTTCCCAATCAATTCTATTGTGAAAAGATGCAGTACCTACAGCTTATGGATATTCTGCCCTTTCTGGGCTGGCATTTGCTGCACTTCCAAGGTGAACCAAGGAGCATCCAACTTCCAGCCTTGTTCCCATGTCACTGCAGAAGTGCCACTCCACACCAAACGCAGCCCCACCGGAGGCTGGTCCCTTGCAACAGGGACTGATCTCAGCCTTGGTGGCTCCTGTGCCTCGTTTGCACTTTCAGCTATCACGGTTCCCCTAGAAATGACTATCCTTTCTTGGATCCTGGAAAAACCCATGGCACAGAGGTGTTCTCTGGCATGGAGCCCCTGGGTAATTTTGCATGGGGCCCACACCCAGGATTATGGCTTTGAAAAAGAAGGAAACACAGGAGTTTGGCCCACAGGAACACAATAATTACCTGAGGGGGGAAAAAAGAAAAAAAAAAGTCCTATTCTTTCCTGGTACAAAACATCTGATAAAAGCCTGAGACCAGCAGTATTTATATTAGCAGATTTTACATCCTCCATGTGTGTACTCGGACTGCAAGATATAAATCAAGGCAGAGGTTCATTCCAAGAACAGTTTATTTTTATCTGAGTAAGTATGTGCTGGCAAACCAGATACTGGTGTGTTGATTCTGTTAGTTCAGGGTGATTTATAATAGTTTCTATTGTTTTATACTGTATTTCATTTTGTAGTACTTAATATATCTGAGTCATAGGTCTAGGTATTTTTGTTTTGTTTAATGTATATTTTCTTATGGATGGTTTTAGTGGTCGACTCTAGCATCGTAATACTTTAATGCAGAGGAAGAACATAAAATCGAGAAGACAAACTCAAAATAGGTCAGCAGTCCTATGTATCCTCTCTAAAATGATCCAAGAGAAGTGCAGAAGAAGCAAAAAGACTGTTCCTCAATAATTCATTGCCTCTTAATTGTAGTGATTCCTTACCGAGTTTAGGAGACCAGCCTGCATTCCTAGAAGAGAGTCCTGGGCAGCAGCCACAACCCTGGAGAGCAGAGGATACTAGTCAAGGGAATGATCATAGAATCAAAGAGGCATTATGGTTCGAAAAGACCTTCAAGATCATCAAGTCCACTCATAAACCTCTATTCCTGCACCTTTGCACCTTCCATAGAAGACGTGCGGTTAACGTACAAACCTTGGGGCTCTGCTGTCGGCCTGTGACCTCCTTCTCGGATGCCCACCACGGATAGGATTTCATAGTCACTTTTGGGAGGGGGGAAGAAATAAGGTATCCAAAGTGCCTTATGTTAAAAGAAACTTCTCGGTCATCATGAAAAAAGCAGCCCTGAAAGCCAAGCAAAGCAGGGCTCTATCAACAGCTCTGCTCCCAGATTTGCCCATATTCATCAAGAGTCATCTTAGCTCTCACCAGAGAGTAGTGACATCTTGCAGATTATAATTAGTACTTGGAAACCTTTGCAAGGGCTGTGATTTCCTTGATTCTCTGAGGACATCCATTGTCACATCTTAGCTTGGGCTCTACTTGCAAAGGAGGATTCATGCTCTGGCTATAGAAAGGAGAATAATTCCTGCACAGCGCTCTTGATCAGTGTAATGCCTGCAGCTGGTAATTAAAGCAGGGAGAGAGAGAGGAAAAAAAAAAGAAAAAAAAATCACCTTCTTCAAGATTTATGAGAATATAAACCCAGGAACTGAGATTTTCCTATCACTACCTATGGGACCCAAGGGACAGTTTTGACTTAATGCAGAGTCGGATATTTCTCTCGGTTATGAATTCAGAAGGTGATCTGGGGAGTTCGCAGCAGAGAGATACAAGTGCTTAAAGATGAGCACACAGGGGCTTTAGTACTGCCAACTTCTGATTTAATGTCTTATTTTTATAGCAGTCCTAAAAGACCATCCAGACTTCAGGAGGGTGGTGAGGGTCTCCACACCCTGGAGCAGCAGGACCTTTTGGAGAACAGCAGGTCAGTAGCGGGGGGCTCATGGAGAGACGGCTGTTGGGCTCAGACCCCTCCTTAGAGGGTTCAGTCCTTCAGAGGAAGGACTTAAACCCATCTCCCAAAGATGCACTGGCAGCGGGAACTTGGCTACAAAAGACCTTTCAGTGGCCTGAGCCTAAGTCAGTGCAAGCCATAGAAGATGTGCGGTTAACGTACAAACCTTGGGGCTCTGCTGTCGGCCTGTGACCTCCTTCTCAGATGCCCACCACGGATAGGATTTCATAGTCACTTTTGGGAGGGGGGAAGAAATAAGGTATCCAAAGTGCCTTATGTTAAAAGTTTGTCCAAGCAGCCGTACATCTGATGGGAATCATCCCTGAATAATACAGATTCAGGGATGTGTTGTTCAGTTCAGATCCGCCCCCATAGATTTTAATAGAAAAGAAAGGTAGAGGAAGGGTGTGTCCAGAAAGAAGAAAAAAAAAAAAAGAAAAAAAAATCCATGCTAAGAGGAGCCTTAGGAAGAGTTTCTGACAAACAAAAATGACATCCTCCAACTTGTCCTAAAGACTTTGCATGCATTTTGAGGCAGGACAGAGCGATCTGGGGCAGAAGTTTCTGCAAGCCACTGCAGGCTTCCAGTAAGAGGCAGGGAAAGCAACTAGAGGCTTATAATTCCAGTCTGCTAACCCTCCATGGAAAACCTGTCCACTCCTTGACCTGATCCTTAGCTTCACTGATGAAACAGCCTCATAGATTCCAGTTAAGGTAATCTCCTACCTTAATAATTCATGACTTTCTTTCAGGAGAGTTTGAGGCTCAGAGGAAATCTAAAAGCTGCTATATGCATTCTGATCAGCAACACTGCTCAGCAGCTACCTGTATAAAAAACAAAAATCAGTAAAAGCATTTTTATTAAACTACAGGGTCAAGTAACAGCTTTCTTTCACACAACAGAAGCTGCATCTGCATTATTTACAGTTTTTTCCCCCCCTTAAGTCACAGAATAATTGCCCTGATAATAAAAGAAATACCTTAAGATAAAAGAAGACCTAAATGAGAAATACACTTTTAACAGCCTTTTGTTCTGGAGGACTTATCCTTCAAGCGTACTTGCTGATCAAGAGAAATAATACCCCTTTCAATAAACTCATGCTTAACATATATTTGCTCCAAAATTTGGGGATTTCCCATTGCCATAGACTCTCTAAAACCCATTTTGAATATTTGCATTGCTTTTAGCCTCTGTGGTATGCCTGAGTTCCTCAGGCTAACAACACATTGGGTGGAGAAAACATTAACCTGATCAGCTTGCAATCTGCCCTCTCTCAGTGTCTTATCCCTGTAACATCTGGGTAACTCCTGCCCTTCCATGTTAAGGATGTTCCTCTTCAGGAAAGAGGGTATTGTTTTTTTTCCTCCTTTTAATTGAGGCACTCCTCATTTTCTCGTTGTGCCTATCCCTTTTCTTTTCACACACCTTACCCACTTTTACAAGAGTTCTACCTTTCAGCAGGGTTTTGTAATCTTTTATGAGCCTTGGCTGATTTCACACAATTTTCAAAGATGACTTAAGGACAAGAGGTAAGCATCTGCCTGGAAAAGGCTTATAAAATAGGTTTTCATAAGTCAGTCTGAATAACCCAAAGGTGAAGACCCAGTCTAGCACAGCCACTAGAGATCTGGGATCTACCTTCCAGGAAACAGGGAGCCCAGGTGACTGTACACCATTCTTTACGACTTATACTGTGGAATGTGCACAGCCAACAGCTGCTGCAGCCACCAGAGCAGCACAGAGAGGAGCGGCCCCACCAGCCTTTGAAGTTCATGGGAAGCCCTCCGATAGTCCGACAGGAGGTTTCCCCCGTAAAGCCCCATCTCCCAGCATCAGCGCCCGAGGACAAATGCCGCTACAAAACTCCAAAGCTCCC
Source organism: Nothocercus julius (assembly GCA_013398735.1). Lineage (NCBI taxonomy): Eukaryota > Metazoa > Chordata > Aves > Tinamiformes > Tinamidae > Nothocercus > Nothocercus julius. The sequence goes on along the minus strand of VZSV01000050.1, from coordinate 4,282,550 downwards.
AGTCACCAAAGACCTTGATTATCTTCTTCTGTCTCATGATTTCTAGGTCAGCCTGGGGTTTGCTGAAGGGCTTCTTTGTGGCACCAGGATGCTGGGGGCTATATATCAAAGGACTCAGCACATCCCATGGCAAGGATCTGGCTCCCCATCACATTCAGAGCCATTTTACTTGGCCATATATAACAAAGCTTAAGTCCCATGCTTTAGATCTCTGTGTACTGCCTGGTGCTTCAGACGCATGGTGGACATTGTAAAAATATCCTGAATGACTGCTCTAGACTGTCCCAAGCAACAACTTTAACCAATCCACGGATGAAATATGTACATGTAATATGTATTTTTTCACTGAAGAGGTCAATGGGTGGCATCTGTGATGAGGCAGTATCTGGTTTTGTAGAGAACTACAAAGCAGTAAGCAGTATTTTGGAGCAGTAAGCAGTATTTTGGCATCCACGGACAGAGCAGGAAAGGGCAAAATCATTTTAGAAACAGTTTTAGGAAACACCAATTATTCTTTGGCCAACCTTTCAATTATTAAATGCAACTAAAAATATTTTGCGTTTCTCCCTCAGGGAAGAGAAGGAGACATGAAACACAAACAAGGAACAAACGTGGAGGCACAAATGCATTTTTTAGCACAAGGTAGAATTTAGCTGCTGGCTTGATGTGGTGCTGCGTTTTGTGACAGGAGCTAAATCCTGTTTGACATCTGACGCTTCTCTCTAACTGTTCACGATGAGGGGAGAGACTGGACATGGGGTTTCGTGCACCTGGTCCTGGCACAGATCTGGCTCCAAAATACTATTAGTGATCAGCTCCCTCCAACAGCATTTCCCACTAAGAAATTTCAGAAGATCAGCAGAAAATGAAGTTATTTCTGCTGAAAGCAGATAGAAAATGTCAGACACCTTTCAAACGAGAGCCAAAGTTTCCACTTCTCAGTTTCTCTTACAGCCTTTTAAGAGAATACAAGAGTGTCAAATAGCAGCTCTGCTTTATCGCGATGGCATCTTCAGCTCCACGGACATGCGTGCAGATAACCTCTCTTGCGGTCAAGAATTTCTGACTCGTGCTTTGAGGAACTATAAATAGCTGTGTGCACAATTAGCAGGTTTCTGCACAATCTACAGAAAATCATAATCCACACACACACACAAAATCAATAGGATCAGCTTTCCCTGCTGTAACAGCAAAGGTCAGGAGGAGATCAAAGAAGCAAAAGATATGACCCCTGGGAATAAACATCAGTAGCATCTCCTGCAGCCTGGCAATGCTCCAGGGTCCCCTCCACTTCTTGCAGTGACCCCTATGACTTCAGTGGGCAATGGACAGAGAACAGCATCTCTGCATCTGTGTGCACACTCATGCCCTGCATCAACATACATTTTTTGATTAAAAATGCATGACATGAACTGTGGCTAGCATCCCCCCAGTCATGTATTTATTTGTGCAGGCTGTTTGACTGGAATGAGTAGATTACCTGCCTCTCCCGCTGGTTGCTGTCCTGACAGCTGAAATGACACAATTTGACAAGGAGTCTTCTCCTTTGTCACCTCCACAGCATCTTAGCATCAGCAATATGGTGCTTCCCCAACAACCACTATAGCCCACGTCTTTTCAGCATGTCACCTGTCTCAGAAATCACTGCTGGACAGTGCCAGAAATGTTCTGAAAAACAGGCAAGGAGCCCCTGACTGGAACTTGCTTTGTCACGTGGAAAACTGACTGCGCCAAGCCAGCACCTGCTTTACCAGTTCTGGGACCATTCCTCAAAAAGCATCAAAGGACAGGGTATTTATTTAAGAGAAGAGGTAGCAAAGTTCAAACATCAGCCGACAAAATGCAAATCTTCAAGGCACACACATCCTGCCTCCCCGTGTTTTTTGTTGCTTGGTTTCACTAAAAGCCACCTGCAGCATTACAGGCCTCCTTTACAATTTCATGGAGCCAGTTTGATGGCTTTGCAAGGCATGTGCTCTGCTGGTACACAATAAGCTATATCTTCACCAGGTGGGCATGTGATCTGTTGCATCTTCTGTCTAAACACTCACAGTTTCCTTCTGTAGCTGTTCCAGGGATAAGATGTGTAGATTTGGCTCAGGAGAGCCTCAGGACTTCACGTGCTTTAAATTCCCTTGGCAGTGCTTCCTCTGTTACATCGTTAGGTAATAAACTGGTTTGTACAGAGAACACACGTTACAGACTGCCCATCTAACTCCAGGGTGAACGCGGTCAGGTTGGAGACTGGAGTTTCCTCCCCGTGTGCGTGGCAAGAACACGAACTGTGAGGTGTGGGGAGCAGGGGTGAGAAAACCTGCAGGATCCAGGTGAAGGAGGTTGGAGCTCAGTACACACTGTTTAGACTCCAGAGATATTGCTTTTAGAAGAAAGAGAAAAGAGCTTTTAAAAAAGATAAATACTTTAGAAATGCCTTTCCCGACTCTACTATGGCTATCATAGTCCTGACCACTGTACTGAGCAATTTAAACAACTTGTTGCTTTTGAGGTCATGCAGGAACTCACCCTGACAATACTAACTTCCAGAGAGAATTTCCCTGTATAAAGGCCACGTGGGAAATGATTCCCTTGAGAGCTTTGTTGTTGATTTAACACGGAAAGCTCAGTGCGCGCTTCTTCAGAGGGGCGCTCGTCACTGGAAATGACTGTGGAACAGCTTGAAGAGGTGAAACCTTGCAAGGAGGAAAGACAGACTGCATCCTAGCAAATGCACCAGAATCAGAAATTTTGCAAGAAAGTTGCTGAAAGGACAGTAGCGATTCCTTGTGGGCTACACAAGTTTTTTAAGGTCATGGAAGCAGCGGATGAGTACATGAGATGAAAGACTTCTGTTTTTCACAGCCCCAGAGGCCAAGAAACTTTGCAGCAGCTGAATCTCAAAGCGTTTTGAGGACAGTGAGCCATTCTAATATACGCCTTAAAAAAATCCATCCAAATGATGCCTATCCCTTTCCAGCACCATTGTATAAGTCCAATGCCTAATGAGCAATTAATCCACCAGAATGCTAAGGCTGACTCTTTATATCGGTTTTTCATGACAAAAGGCACATTATCCATGTTCATTTTAAAGAGATTTTTTTTTTCAGAAGAAGAATACAAATTCATCCTCATCTCTGACCACTGCATGAATGTCCCAGTCAAGCTTTGCATAAGAGAACTGACCCACAATCAGAGAGAACAGATGCTTATTCCATGGCCATAAGACCTGAGCCTTTGGCACATAGGAAAAAATTGCCTGCACAAAAAGGAATACTGAAAACCCAGTAGAGAGCACAGCTTTCCAGGGGAGGAACCTTTCTTTTCAGATAGCAGCAAAGACCTTGCATTTTGATTTCAGTAATTTATGCACTTTTCTGATGCTATGATTAAACACAGCAACACTGAGAGCTGATGGGAGGCTTTGGCTGAATGCAAGCCATTAGGAAGTACTTTGTGAAGTATGGAAGAGGTTTTGTGGGTTGGAGATTGGAAGTTTAGGTTCTCAAACTTGCTTGGGGTCTGGCTGACCATGGGAAGTCACCTGCAAACTTCCAAGCACTCTTGTGTTTCATTGTCATTTTAAGACATTTACACTGTAAAAAGCAGCAGCACAGCAGAGAATTAAGGTCTTGGATTTCAGCCTGAAAATATTCACAATGGCACAAAAGAAACAGGAGCACAACAGCAAATATATATGTACTCTGCTGAATGCTGTGCAGACAGGAAGGAAAAAAGAAAATATGAAACTGTGGTAGCACCTTTCACCCTGGAAAAAATCCCAGGGCCTTTGTTACAGTGATAGACATAAAGGACTAAACAACGCATTGTGATAGCTTCATTAGCAACACAAGGGCCACAAATTCCCTCTTTATAAAATTCAGCAGCCATTTGATCGTGCAGGGCAATGTGTTACGCAGGACATGAGAAATGCTCTCCAACTAACACTGAAGAAAGCAGGCAGGCAGCAAGGAATGGTTCACCCGGGAATGGTGGCTGGTCACTTGGGGAAGCTATTCTGCCATCCATAGGAGCTGCCATCCAACCAGCAAAAGCGGTTGGCAACTCATTCTCTATCTGAAAGTGGGATCCTTACCAGGGCTTCATTTCCTCCCCTCATTGTAACTTGAAGGGCAACCTTGGTTTATTTTCCTGTGGCAGAATCCAGATACCGGGGCCTGGAATTTCTGGCAGATAAGCTTTGTTTGGAAGTGCTCTTCAAAAAAAGCCATGAGCTTCCTATAAACTCTTTGGGAACACAGCTGGATGAGCTGGTCCAGCACACTGTGAGACCAACTAAAAAGAAAACGGAACTTTTATTATTTTATTTTTTTTAAAACCATGAAGCATCATTTGAAAACATGGATTTCCAGCACCTGTAGATTATTTTGTAAAGACACAGAGCAGCACAAGTAAGACTGGCTCCAGAACTGCCCAAGACCACACTGCACTAAAAAGGGGATAAGAGAAAGAAAAGCAAAAATGACAACAAAGAATGGCAGGGCGTCTAACACTTTGCATCTAATGCCTCCACATGGCTGCAAGTGCCGTGGCAATTTGGCCCTGATAACACGGATGAAGAGATGTTGCTAACATATTGCTTCCTTGTCAAATGTCTCACTGGTTTTGCAGCCAAGTCTCTTGCCAGCAAGGCCGCAGCAGTGCCTCTCCGTTACTTTCATATGCAAAGAGGTTGTTAACTCAATTGCCAATAAAACTCTAGTGGGTGGAGAGGAGGACATCTGCCTGTCTAGTCCTGTGCTTGCCAACATAGTTCTTTTATTCCTCCAGAAGCCGCAAGCTCCTACTCGAGCTGGTATTTTGACAAGCATTTCTGTTTTCTTGACACAACGGGCAAAGTGGGCACAGATCTTGCATGCCACTCGTAATATGTTTTCTGTGCCGTGATTTGCATCCTTTCTGGAAGATGCCTGGCACAGTCCTGCACAAGGCAGGACGAGCAGCTTGGACAGTGGGTTTAGTCTGACATGTAAATGTACCACTTAATTATGTGCAAGCACGTTAGGAGAATGCGAAGAGCATGTTTTGCAGGCTGTGATGGCCAGAAAGCTCTGATGAATTTGGTTTTGGTGGGGGTGATGGAGGAAGCTTTTAAACAGGGACAAAAAGGAATAGGAATAACATTTACTGAATAACACAGCAAACCACCCGCAAGGATTGGGTTGTGGTCGGGAATTGCATGGAAAGGTGACATTCATTTGTATTAATTCAACTTTACTCTTGTGTGGCACAGAGTCAAGTGACACAGGTAACTGAAGCTACAAGGCCCTAAAGCTACTACCCCAGAGTAAAGGGGACTCGCAGGGGATTTGAGCTCTCAGCGCAGGCACAAATCTGCCTCAGATCTGGTCAGTAAAACTGGTAACTGTGAGCTACCAAGTTATTACAGGCGACAGCCTGATCACTAGGAACATGGCATGTGGGCTTCATCCCTCGGGGCTTGGAACTGAGCAGCCTGATCCCTTCTGGCCTTTTCCAGGTCTAAAGTTTGGTTAACCAATTTTTACATTTGAGGATGAACCACCACCTTTTTTCTCCCCCCCCCCTTTTTTTTTTTAGGGGATAGGGGAAGGAGCAAGAAAAAAAAAAAAAAAAAAAAAAAAAAAAAAAAAAAAAAAAAAAAAAAAAAAAAAAAAAAAAAAGAAGAAAAAAGCCAAGAAGCCAGTGATTCTTGAAGGAAAAAATCAGACTGTACAGATGGTCAAGCCAGAATCTCTCGGATATCACACTGGGCACAATCAACTCTTCTCCATCCTCATCTACCCTAGGCACTCTCTGTGAGCCAGCCAGGCTGCCAAGCCTCATAAATTTCCCTCTTTGGGCACTGTTCAATGGAGGGATAGTGAAAGAGAGTCCAACTGCGTGTTCCTACAGCTGCCCAAGGGCACAGCAGCCAGGATGACTGTTCTGCCCTCACTCCAGAAATAGATGCCATCCTTTTTTAAGATACACATATTGCTAAAGGACTGCTGATGTTCATGCTTTATAAACCAACTTCGCTTTAGCACCAAAAAAAAAAAAAAAAAAAAAAAAAAAAAAAAAAAAAAAAAAAAAAAAAAAAAAAAAGCAAAGAACTTTCTTCTCTGTCTGGGGAATGTCTTGGAACTCAAACTGTTTTATTATCTGTGTTAGTCTGACATCTGAGAGGAGTAGATTACAATCTGAAATCTGGAATGGAAAGGGGGTTAGTCAATGTCATTTCCTATGTTCATAAATAAATGACCAAGAAGAGATATATGTCACTGTTTTCATTTATTGGGGTGAAGGTTCAGTTTTCAAATAAAAGATCAAGTATTTATTGTTTTATGAAATATCTGGAGGCTTCTTAATAAGGTGCTGTATTACTTCGACCATCTTACCATTCTGTAATTTGATTAACCTGTTTTTCTGGTTCTTAATTGATAATTAATTTGAATAATGTGCAAAGAACTGAATGACAGAAAAGAGAAACAGATGGTTGGTCTATACAGCTAGAAAATATTTAATCATGGAAAAAGGAGCACATTTTAAGTATAACAGTGTACTTTGTTCATCTCTAGAAAGGGACTGGGGAATATGCTGTGGCTCATGAATTTGAATTTCTGTATCGGTAAAAGAAAGGAAGGAATAGATATGGCAATTGCATCATGAAAAGGTGGCACAGGCTTCACTAAAAGTGAATCATGGGATCCAGAACACGTAATGCACTGAACAAATTAGCATGGATAATCTTAAATTCAAACTCTCCTTTAATGTTAAAAACACTTGCAAATGGAGAAATGTAAAGCAGCAACATACAGGGATTCTGATTTCATCAAAATGTGGCTGTTTGGAATAGATCTGTATACTTTTATGTTTGAAAATGAATTAATTCCCTCCAAGTACATTACAGCTTCAGGAAACTCAGAATAAGGAGACCAGCACCAAAATAACAACCTCTTTTAGAACCTGCTGAAACATTACTTCCAAAAGCCTCAGTGGCTTTCCCAACCCTTTATTACTGTCTTCAACATTTCCACCACCAACAGACCTTTGAGTAGAAATCAGGCAGCAGAGTTTCTTTTAGCACCTACTAAGGCATCCATCAACGGAGTAACAGTTTATCCCTTCGTGGTTACTACACCTGCTAGCAGTGTTTCTGATGAAAACACATACCTGATTACGCTGGTCTCTCGGCTCGAAGGAGGAGAGGAGGGATGAAGAGCAGAAACAGCTCAGGAGATGCCCTGGGTCACTCCCTCGCTGAAGGGGCCTAAGGGCTGCAGCTAGAGCAAAACGCTCCCAGCGAGACCATCTTCTCGAGCATGCCTTGTCCTTTCCCTTAATCACAAGCAGCTGATCCCATTCCCCAGGCACCCTTAGCGTCTCCCTGTGCACCTGTTTTAAATGCTGCCTATCTTCTCTGCAGACTTCTTGGGAGCTTAAAAATAACTATCCAGCTGCACTTGCCTTCCTCTTCCGTCTCCATGAGGGACAGACATGCAGTCCAGCTTGGTGCAGCCCCTGGAACATTTTCAAGGACACCAGCACATCCCAGGACAGCCTAAGATTTATGAGTTTGGAGGAGAGAGCCAGTGCTGAAATCAACACAAACACACGTTGTTTTTGCAGTAAAGATGCTGTTCGCTGCAGCCCACATACCAAACCCCTTCATCTCTGCCAAGAAGCCAGCAACGCCCTTGGTATTGATAATAACAGAGATTACAATTACTTCTCTCCTAAGCACACCTCTTGTAATATCTCATCTAATAAGGAGATGAATGGAATAAAAAAATAGCAACTATGACATGATTACTCCTTACACAGTCTTCTCCTAGTGTTTCTAACGAAACACAATGCCAAAGGTGAATCAACAAACACAATGCGTTTTTATTGGGCCTATAAAAGTAACGCTGTAAATTTCTTCCAGTTTTACAGCCCCTGCAACAGAGAAAGGAACCAAAAACCATGTTTAAAGAGACTTCTACAATCCATCAGATGGAGACGGGTTGCAAGAGCTTTTAAATGGGTTAAATTTTCAGCTTGAACTACTTGGCAGAATCTCTGAAATCATTATTCTTTTATTCATAGTGGTAATAAATAATAATAAACCTAAACATCCCAGTGGTCCCCACACCTCCTGCATCTCCCTAGCTGCAGATCTCAAATATGAATGATAATTACAGCTTATCAAATCAAGCCATGATTAGAGACAACAGAAAGACATGTCATATTGTTAACTTCCTTGCACAAGAGGAAAAAAATCAGGTCAAAGGGATATTAAAAATTTATATCGTAGCATTTGACTTGACTCATCTCTTAAAAAAAAAGAACCTAACATGTATTATGTATTTAGGCAATTCCTTTTAAATCCTTTCTAGAATGAGCACAAGATAGGCCAATAACTTGACAGATGGATGGCTCTATCTAGATAGTGTGCATATTTTATATGCACATACATGTGCATACACCTAAAGTGCTCTCACACCTATATATAACATTATATACAAAGAGAGAACGGTATGAATCTATTTATATCTCCTATCTGAAGACAGATACAGAGCTAAAGTTAAAAAAATTTCTACACAGATAGTATCTTACTTAGACCTGGCAGCTTAAAAAGGGGAACTTTTTGCCAATTCTTGTAGAGTCGCAGCAACCTCAGCAAAGCCTGGTTCATTAGTAGCCTTTTTCTTTTTTTTTTTTTTTTTCCTTCAGGCATTTCTTTGTCTTTCCTGGTCAAAAAATATCTTGACTGTGGAAAAAGAAAGCGTTCGATTCCCACACAACAGTTGAAGCACAGGTGAATAGAATAAATAAATCAGGCTGAGCGAGACACTAAATTTTCTACTCGCCGCTCAGGAGATTATGAGAGGAAACTAGCTATTGCTTGAATGGTTTTCAGAACCCATTTCGTGCCGTGTTTATCAGACCTGCTGGGGCTGCAAATTTACTCTGGGAGCTCTTACAGTGCAGGCAAAGCAGAGCACTCCACACCAGATAATTGTGTATCTGCTGGCACCTGCAAATATGTACCAGTCCTCTGATTAGCCCTTCTCCAGAGCAGGACTGCCCAGTAGACAGAGAAATGACGTCCCTACCTGCTCTGCATGAAATCAAGGGCCTGCAGTGATTCGTCTCAAAGATGTCCCTGCTCTGACAGGCTCTTCCCCAGTAGCTGGGCGGCTGGAGTGGAGATGAGCTCGGCATGGTGGAGCCAGCCGGCGTGCTGGGAGGACGCAGGACATCCTACGAGCATTTCTGTCATGCCAAAGAAGGTCCCAGTTCAAGGGAAAGGCAATAGATGTGCGCTTGTGGATGCCCAAGGCTACCCGATCATGGTGCCCTGTATTGGCAACAGACAAAGATGCCTTCAAGGATGCCTCTGCTCAATGTTCTTCTTGCTCAGTGTTTTCTCCCTCTCTCTACATTATAAAAAAAACAGCAAGCCTCCCTCCCCAATACCAGAGTAAATCTTGCACATTTCCATGTGAAATCTCATTTTTACAAGTGCCATGGATCCATACCCAAAGTTGTCAGCACCATATCATTCCAAAATAATGCAAGAAATCCTGATACAGCAAAGACCACGGAACGCTGCAGCAAACATCTCCGTGTAAACACCCCGGCGCCAGCGTACCATTTTCAGGAGAGGTCAGCATATTTATATAGACGCACTAACAGGACAACCGCCAGAATCCCTAAGATGTTTTGAAAGCTTTAAAAAAGAACACTCAAATATTTTTTTCAGCATCTGTCGTCAATGAAAGGGAAGATGCAAATCTGCTGTCATTTGCATGCAAATTTTTTTACATCAAATCAGTGACAGAATGCACAATAAACACACTTTAAATTGAAATATTCCACGTTCACTTCCTCCTACCCTTGCCTGCAGCTGGGACCCAATTTTCATGCATGTTTCTACACAGGTGACCATCTTCCAGTGGCTCTGAAGCCAGGAAGAGTGTGTGGAAAATGGAATTACAGAGGCAAAGTAATTGCAACCAACTCATGACTCAAGAACCAGCTGTCGTGAGAGAGACGAAAGATGAAGCTTCTTCAGAAATAAACACCATTAAAACATAAAAGTCTGCATCTTCCTTACATGCTATAGCAACCTTTATTATAACCACTAATATTTTGATCACAAAAAAAGGACAATCCTGGAGTCCAAAATGACAGGACCTTGGAATCCACAAAATCGAAAGAAACTGCAAACATCTCTGCAAAGCTTGCTTGATGTAGGCTTTAAAGATCTCCTTTGACATACAACACTCCTGGAAGGGAGGGCAGTGCTCATAATACCAATGCAGAGGTGGGCAGAGGACACGCAGAAAGACTAAGGAACTTGTTCATGTCATGTTGGAAGTGCAACACAGCTGGGAACTGAATCGTGTTCCCCCAAGCCTCATGGTCAAGTTTGTCATGTTTTTGGCTGCATGGGCATGCACTCTGTTGGCTCATAGTCAGTCCGTTGTCCACCAGGACTCCCAGGTGCTTCTCTGCAGAGCTGTTCTCCAGCAGGTCAACCCCAGTGTGCACTCAGTCCCTTCATCCAGGTCTTTGAGGAAGAGTTGAATAGCATTGACCCTAATATTGACCCCTGGGGTCCCTACTAGCTACAGGCCTCCAAATAGACTCTGCACCACTGATCACAACCCTCTGAGCTCTGCCATTCAGCCAGTTCTCAGTCCACCTAACTGCAGCCCATCAATCTCTTCCCCACTGTTGTGACCTACTGTTTTGACTAAAACTCACCACCCTATCAGGCACGTATCAATTTTTCCTTCAGTCTCTTGGTTTCTATAATATAATCAAAGCTATTCTTCTGTAGTCGGCGCTTCACTTTTCCTACGAATAGAAAGTGTTTCCTGGTGTCTGACCACAATCCTTCCTGCTGTAATTTAAACCTGCTAATTCTTGTCATATTTGGTCAACTGAATATTTGTATTGCTGATTTTAACAGTGCTTCCTGGCTGTTTGCATCTCCCAGTACAGTCCATATTCTCTCCTCCCAGCCTCGTAACGCTATATTTCCTTTGAGCACAGCCCACAGCTTTCAGTGGGAATGTGTATTAGCTAAGAGGACAAACCATAGACAGCACTGGTAAACCAATCATTTTTTAATAGCCTGAGACTGGTCTCGTAAAACCATACAGACTTTGGATTATGGGTTGCTTCTGATACCTTGAAAGTAGGGCAGATTATTCTGGACTGAGCTCTGTCTTGTCCTGGCCAGACAGCTCGGGTATGGGAGCATTTAAAAATCACCTGGGTCTGTCTACACCATGCAGCAGCCACAGCTGTTTGCTTGCCATGTAAACACACTTTTCTATAACTCAGAAGCTCTTAAAAGCCGTATTTTCCCCTAAAATTCAGCACCTAAAGATATGGATAGGCAGCTAGCAAGAGCTGTAAAAGAATTTAGGCTATATCTCACTAAGGTTAAGCACCAAAAATCAGTTGCATATCAGAAATAAGATATCTTTGAAATCTATCCCAAGGAACTGAGGAACTCATTTTCCAAGCTGGAATCCTCAGGTCATCAAAAATACAGGTCAGTGAAACAGAGGTACATAAAACTTTCCATCTTCATTTCTCCATGTGGCATAAGGGTCCCAAGTTTGTCTGTTTCTTCATTGTCTGCAGAGGTTCCTGCACAGTTCCAGAAGAAAGGCAGAAGATGAACAGAGCAGAAGGACGTGGTGGAGCGTTATCTGCCCAGGGCAGGACTTGTATGCAGGCATGTCTGTGTGTGTCTGTGTGTGTACACACATGTGTGCGTGTGCTCTCCTCCTGCTTCCTGTTAAATAAATGATTTGCATTTGCTGTTTGAAAGTCATTAAAATTATGGAATCACTGAGTTTGGTTTTTGTTTTTGTTTTTGTTTTTGTTTTCTTCCCCCAAGAAACTGAAAACAACATTTGAGACCACCTTATCTGGAAGGTGACAGGATAATTGGAAATCCCCTGGAGTGGTTTTGGTGACGTGTCAAAGATACACAGACGTGAAACGCTAACTTTCCAGAAACATATGGTTAATAAATGCTAGGGATGAATCTAATACCACTTCTCCAGTCTCTCCAGCTCTTTAGTTGACACAAGTGACACTAATATTTTCTTAATGTTTTCACTTCTATTTAATCCCACAAGATCTGTAACAGTGAACCCTGGCTCCCTGCACACAGCTGTCACCCATTTTGTTCATCAGATGCTAATGCTCTCTGAGTGGCTTTTCCATGCCCCTAGAGTCCTGAAAGTCACATATTCACCCGTGGGGACAATGTAGATAGAAGGAAAGAATCTGTCCTAAACCTTGAGATTATTAAACCCTCCCTCGTCTAGCAGCCAGGTATAGGCATATGTTTGTAACAGGAGAGGATGTGACCAGCATGGAAGAATGATAAAACTGGCAGCGTGAGCCTGCTGTGGGGTCTGAAGCAGACTTGAGGCAACAGCAAAAAATGTGTCTCTCCTGTTCCAAGTGGAGACCCTGGCAAAGGCTGTGCTTGACATGAAGTGCTCCAGGGACAGGAGTGCTGCTTGTATCAAATATCTTTTTTGGGCAGCCAGGAAGACGACAAGATGTCAATCCTCTTGGAAAATCCTTTTCTTATTGATAAAGGGCTCTATATGTGCTAGCGCTCAGGGGACCTCCTTTTGTGAGGTTGTTGCTCCCCTTGGAGAGGTGTCCACATCTTTGGATGTGGCTTGCAGGCTCCAAAATGTTGCAGCCTTCATGAGCAGCTCACCAGTGTAGGGGTGAATTGAGCTGGCCCCACTGCAGGATGGTCTCTAACAACCATCCACCACAGCAGGAAAAAAAAAAAGCCAGGACAACTCCATACCTCCATCCCATCCAAGATCCCACACCTGCAAAGGACTGAATTCACCTCAGCTGCTGAGTAGCACTGGCATTCACAAATGGTCAGAAGAACCCATAAAAAAAAAGCACTGTTGGATGTTTCTTGAACCAGCAGCACATCTACCCGAGGTCTCCCAGACATTGCAGGCTGCAAATCAGATTCAGCCAGCAAGAATTTCCTCCCTCATTCCTGTGCCCATAGACAGGGAGAGTGCTATTTGTGTCAGTCTCCTACCATTTCAGTTAAAAATAAAGTTTGAAAACAGTTCAGGGCTTACTGGTGGATGACAGGAACGGTGCTGGCACCAAGCATTTACAGGGAAAGAGGAAGTGCCGTGCTTCAGCTTCACTGCTTTTTACAGACCACCCCTTCCCCTCAACTCACATTTCTCACATACAAATAAAGGGTGTCCCATAGATGGGGAGGTTTGGTATTAAAGTGAGAGATGCTTGCACAGTTTAGTTGTTCTGTGAGGTCCCAAAAGAAAACTTCTAAGGATGCTCACAGGTGATGCTGAGGACTTCTGTACAGAGAGGAGTAGAGTGAGTGCCCCTCACTCTATGGGTTAGCTATGTGAGTAGCTATGAAAGCCGCTTCTAGAGGTAAATGCATGAATGATGAGGGGTTTCAATGGGAAGAGTAACAGAGTGCATGTGTGGATGATGCATGTGATATTGCCCTGTCTCCACCTTCAACAAAACCATGTATGAAGGGGAAGAGACAAAACCAAGAGGGAACGATCCAAGCAACCGGAGCTATCTGCTGGTGGAAGCATTGCTGTGATTTTGTAAGCTGGAAGCAAGATTTGAATTACTGAAGACAAGCGGCCTCTGAGAAAAGCACATCCATTGATCAGCACTGGGAATGAATCACATTCGCCAAGAGGGAGTAGTTCAGCATGTGAAGACAGACACCCTCCCCTCCAACCTTAGCAAGAAAACAATCCGCTGTTTTCCAGGAAAGTGCCGTGCAACATGACTGGTTTTGTACCTGCTTATTAAGCAAAGATTTGAGGAGGAAATTCCTTGCTGCCATGAAATAGCTCATTTCCAAAGTCATTCCAGAGCATAAAGGATGCAGTCATTTTCCATCCCCATAATTAGAGAAATCATATTAGCAGATTAATGTTAAGCAACATTTACATAGAGTAATACAGTTACGGGATGGTGCTCATAACTAAATAAAAACCCATCTTGTTTATCCACCCTTCCAGCAGGCAGGACAATCTTCATAGCACTGTTTATGTCATGAGATTTAATTCCTGACCCAAAGTATGTCAAAAATTGATGGTAAGATACCTATTGACTGCAACAAGCTTTGTCTTATCAGATTTCTGGATTAAAAAAAAAAAAAAACAAAACAAAAAAAACCACCATACTCATTAAAACCTGGGGCCTCTTCCAAGAGGCAGTATTAAGAACAATGTCTCTCTGCAGTTCAGATTTTCCTTCTTGTCGGCGGCACGAGGCCCGGGCATGGCATGGCCTGCCCCAGGAGAGGCGAGGGGTGCTCTGTTTGCCTGCTGATGAAACAGCGTGGTGTAAATCCCATGCTGGGCAGGACGAGGCTCTCGAAGGGCTGGTGTCGTGTCTCAGCCACGGCCCCCATCTCGCTGCCCACGCAAACGCAACCCAAGCAGCAGCCGTGGCTCACACGTGGGGACGAGGCAAAGCGTTTCCAGGCCCACCCAGCCACCTTGGGTGAAATACTCCGTTTGCAACCTCACTTTTCCCCCTCATCCAAAAACCAGCCAGCTCCTCTGCAGCCATCTTCAAAGTTCACAGACTTAACTGTCGAAGGCTGCAGACACATTTATTATCTTTTTGGAGTGCCATCTGGCATTTGTATATCAGAAGATTACATATATGTCAAACAGAGGGAAAAATATCTTTTCCTGTAACAGTTGTAGAAGCAGGAGAAAAAAAGTATAAAAAAATTAAATCCTGTGGACCATATGGAAGGCTTTTTCTTAAGTGATCCATCTTGAGTAATTGCAACGTGTCACAGCCAATATGCAGATCCCGGGCTCACCGCGAGGGCTAGGACAGAAGCAGGGTGGCCAGGTTGGGCTACCTGAGAAATCAGCATCACAACATCTTGAAATAGGCTGGGAACACGAACCAGCCCCCTGACCTCCCAAAAAGGGGGAGAGGGGAGAAGGGAACGAAACAAGACAGCTTGCAGCATGCTAAGTGAATCAGAGCAATGTCCTCTCTTTGCCTTTCAGGGTTTTATCATCGCAAATCTTGTGAAAGCAATAGGTGTGAACCCATAATGGAGCCTCGCCAGGTTTTCAGCGCTTGCTCTGCGCCTCCTCGTGCCAGGGATAGTGGAAAATTACTGGCTGCTCCTCCCAGCTGTGCCCTGCCAACAAGCTTTGGCAGCAGGAAGGAATCAACCGCTGGTGCAACCCAGGAAATGCCAGATGGAGAAAGTGTCACTGGGCTACCCTGGGCCGCACACGCTGCGTTCAAGTCCTAGCAGAGGATCCCACCATGCCCTGGCAAAGCAAACAAACCCTGTTCTGCAGGAGGTTTGGGATGCAGAAGAGGAACAAAAGCCCCACTATATAATACCAAGCATCATCACTGCCTCAGGGCAAAGCCTTTTTCTCCCCACTTCCCTCAGAAATGCATTACCTCTTCCATTTATTTCTCCTGTACCATTTTTGCAATCCTTAAACAGACCAGGCCATTGGCAAGCAAGAGACCAGAGGTCCACTGTGGATCAGTTTAGCCCAACATTTCCTTATCTTTCAGCCCAAACTCGCCTCCCCCGGGTTTTACCAGCCGGACATTGCATGCCTCCATCCCCAGCCTGCGCTGGCTTACACTGGCCCGGGCCAATGTTTGCCACACAGGGCTCTGATGTGGCTCTTGGGAGGCAGTCAGGACCCTGGTGCTCTTTATCCTCCCTCCCACAAAAGCTTAGGCCAGGGAGTTATTTGCACCAGGAAATCTCACTGTGGTCAGCACCTCCTCATGGGAGGAAGAGCACAGGTAAGTGCAGCTCTCCGGGAGCCTCCACTCGCCACCAGCCATGACAAGGGCTCCCCTCTGTGCAAGGGGAGCTGGCACATAGCCCTAGCAGCATCTCACAAATCAGCAACCACCACAAAGTGTCCTTCCCTGCCGGTGCCAAAGTAACTGCGCCCTGCGGCTGTTGTCGGCACCCCGCTCCCTCCCAACCCAGCCACTTCCAGCATAAACACCCGCAGCGGCATCTCAGCACCGGGCCCTGTGCCACTCACCAGCCAGCAGGCTCCAGTCACCAGCAGTGCCTCATTAAGGCTTGACAGCATCACCCAGGATCTGGGGGAGGAAAGAGGGAGAGGTGGAAAGAGGCCAAGGAGCAGGGAGGTAACTGAACATCACCAGAGCAGCTGAAGGACTGGGAGGTTTTAGCTGCAGAGACAGAACGCAGCAAAGGCTCCTCATGTGGTAGAGGGTCACCATGATGCATGACGCGAAGTAGCAGAGAAGACTGTTGGGAGCATGTTTTTAGCACAATCACACACACACACACACACCCCCCAAAAAAAAAAAATCTTAAAAACAAAAAATTGCCCACCAGCAACAATAAGCAATTCCTTACTTAGGTCTGTGTATCCCAGAATCTTGTCCAACAGCATCTTTCACTCTTACGATCTGTAAGAAAAGAGTGAACAATTCAGGAAAGACTAAGAGAACAAGGCAAATACACAGTGATTCTTTCTTGAGTAAATTCTTCTGTGCTGGAATCATATTTTTGTCTTCTCGAATTTAGATCCCTTGTGCAGTATTCTTCCAGGGGATGTCTAATCCAGGGATCCCTTCCGAGTCCTGCGTCATCATGGGGACGGGAGCTCTGCAGTTTAACTAAGCATGGTGCAAAAATGTGCTGCCATACATTTTAAATTCATTGACTGATGCCTCAGTCTGGTGTTTTGGTCCCGCTACTGAATTGAGGGCGGGCAACCAGGATAAGAACAACATTTCACACATCACATCTCTAGGTGTGTCATGTTAATGCCATAAAGATTCAAGCAAGCCAGCTTCCCACCAGCTTTTCAGCAAAGGAAGGTGAGCTGTCAGGTTTGCCGAAGAGCTGCAGACCAGCAACCCCAAACTCTTGCTAAATGAAGCCCCTCAGACGGCACCAGACCCTGTCCCCATGTTACTTCTCTGGGGCCACATCAAAGCTCTTATCTTTAAGATGCTTGCCTTGACCTCTGTGCTGAGGCCAACGTGCACCCCAGCTTTGCAGAACAACCACAGACTCATTCATTGCTTACTTTGGTTAGCACAATAGATAAAAGTATTAATGTCACCACATTTCTAGGCTTTTTAGTTTGTGTACTGCTCTAAGCAGCCCAAAGCAGTGACCCCCCTGCTCTCATACAGGGGAGAGAGCAGGGTTACCCCTCCTAAAGCTCTTTCCCCCTGAGGGGGGAGCTTCTCCCTGAGGAGCAAAACAAACCCAAAATACCTCCACTACAAAATCCTGTCTGGCTATTTTTCTGCCCTCCCAAGCTCACCAGGAGCTCTGCCAGCTCTGCGGGCTTGATTTTTGGCAGGAGGTTTAATCCCAAGGCTCTTTGCTCTGCTCTGGGGGAAATTCCTGTCCTGCAATGCCCAGCTTTTAGCAAGCTGAAGAAAATCATCATTGCCTAGATCACAGCTGCGTTCACTCTTCCCTGATAAAAGCAATTTAGCTGTGATACCTTTCACAAGTGAGCTATTCCTGAATGGGCATATTGGTAGTGCTCTCCTGATGGTTTACCTCAAGGCGCTTCAGGCAGCAGAAAATAAAAGCTAGTCACCATCACAAGTCATGTACATAAACACACACACAGCCACAGCGGGGTTCATAAGCTGCATGTTATCAGATAGCAAACCCCAGGCCTTTGAGGGCTTGTCTTACAGTGCTGCCAATCTCCAAAAAAAAAAAAAAAAAAAAGATGACAAAAATGAAAATCATGGGATGCTGAACATCATTTCAGGAGCATCCAGGTTGAAATGGGAAGTGGTGGTCAACAGGAAACCCGGGTTTTATGTATTATTCCTGTTCTGAAAACTGAGACAAGAAAAAAGAGCGTCCCTGTGTGTATGTGCATGTGTGTGCATGTGAAGTGGAACATGTTATTTTGGTAAAACGGAAAGATTTCATCTCTGTCTCAACATTAAAAGTATTTACTTCAACTTCTAATAAAATTAGTAACAATGATGCAAAATCCATTTCATAAACAGACCGTGATTTTGAAAAGAAAATTCAGACCATCCCATCCCCAGTTCTGAGAGACTTTTTATTTTTTTTCTCCCAGAAGGAGAAATATCCGTTTAAACACTGGAAAAAAATATACGTTTAAACACTCCCACAGCAAGCTTTACATTTTACAAGCCACAACTTTTCATTAGTTAAATAGCCCCTTAAATCCTTATCAGCTGGGGGCAGAGCCGTTGTTTGGGCAAGTTGCACATATTCAGCATGATTCTTGAAGCCCCTCTGCCCTTGCTTGCAGTTTACTCTAGCTGCATTGCTTCTTTCTCTAAGATATCATCTGGCAATCCACACACGTGTCTCTCATTAGCACTTAATGCACAGCAAGAGGAGATTATACCTATTTCTCCCATCCAAAATAATCTTCTAATGTTTGAAAATAAATTGCAGTAATATGTACCAGCAGGTGTTACCTCTTCAATGTTGTCTTGTTTGTAGCCAGTCACAAGACAACATTCTCATAACATCAGAGATAAGCAGATGGTACTTATTAATTTACACTGCAAATATACTTCTAATATGTACATTGAAACTCTACTTTTACTGAAAGCAGCTGTACCTGTCTCCCAGAGTTCATCGCAACAAAAACGCCTCATCCAAGATCAGAAACAGGGACTGGGAGAGCTCTGTCCCAGTGTCTTCAATCATGCTGGGAAAAAAATATAAATAAATAAATTAAAAGATTTGGACCCTAATTGATACTTTTTTTTTTCTTTTTAAATTGGCTCCTGTGATGCAAACTGTGTGGTGGCAAAGCTGAGTGAGCTGGGGACAGCAGCATACCACGGCCTTGGGCCCGAGTGGACACATTACAGTGTGCTGCTCCAGAGCACTATGCCGAAAGTGAGGAAAATCAAACCAGAATTGTGCTCTTATTTTGTGAGACAAGATGCTGTGCCTCAAATCTCCCATTGACTGAGACAACCTCCGCATGTAACACAGACATAGGCAGCGAGACCTCAGCATCTCTGAGACTAGTTTAGTTTCATGTTTGGCAGCAGTACCTACTTTCTGAGAGACATATATATGCATGTATAATATATTTATATATCTCACTATACACATATACACAGAGATATATAAGCACAGCTACAGATATCTCCACGTCCCTCAAGCTTCCTGAGCTGATGAAGTGAAGCATGGTCCCATCTCTCTCCTCTGATTTTCCTGGAAGGATCTGTGCCTCAGAAACAACATGTGCCATCTTTTACAGAAGCAAGAAAGGAGTTATCCTAGGGAAACGAGGGCATTTTACACCTCCTTGGAGGCCTATTTCTACAGGTGTCAATCAGTGCCCCAGGCACCAAACCGGAGAAAATTACACCCAAAGTTATTAGAGGCAGCAAGACTCCAGGCTACAAGAACACAACATATGTCCAAAAGTAAACAGATTGCATGAAACTTTTCTAACGTGCTGAGGGACCATCAGTGCAGAAATTGCTGTTTCTAGGCTGTAGATCTGATATCAGCGAGAGGAACGTGTGGTAGGAATCAAGCTACAGGTTCTGCTTGCTCCCCTTGGTGTGCAGCAATGCCTGCACTTGCAGTTCAGCATGTGCTGACCCAGTGCACTACAAGCAGAGATGCATGGACAAGAACAGACTGAAGTGCTTGCATAGCATCCGGAGTATTTGCTTGGCCAAGACATCCAAACTGTCCTGCTCAAGTATTCCAGTAATGATCAGGGCTGGATGGAGAATTAGCAAAGCAGATGGACGTAGATGAAAATAGCTCCATCATGTCTCCCCACCTCCTTTTCCTCCCCTTACACTTCTAACTTTCTGAAAACCAACAAAGCTGAAAATTGCTGACTAGCTTTCTGGAAGAGGCACGAGTGAATTGGCAGGCAAAAGAAACTCAACACCAGTGAGCAAATCAAAGAGGAATAACTTCTGACCATGGATGCATAACTCAGTCCAGCTTCAAAGACTGGGGTGTGGGAGAAGGATGGCCCACTCAGTGGAGAGGTCCCATCCAACATTCATCCTGCCACAAGCTTCTTCCTATGTTGCCTAGTGCCAGGCAAGGAGTGACCCCTAAATCCATCCCCCTTGCATCCTATGAGGAGCCCCTGCCACTCAAGTCCATCCCTGGCTTCAGCCCAGTGAGGCAGGAGAGCTCTGCCGCTGCCTGCGACAACATCAAGCAGGTTGACTTGCCGTCCTCTTGGCAGGATCTCATGCCATTTAGCATGCAAAAGCACAGGAGCCCAGCACAGGAGGTCTCCACCTCGCACATCGCACTCTACCGCTAGACCTTCTGCTGACTCATGGCGCAGACACAGGCTTGCGGTCTCCACAAATGGTGACAAGGATCCGCCCTACGTTGTGGCATAATGGCAGCACGATACACTCGAGAGGCTGTGGGCCATGCAGAAATTGTGCAATAGGAAAGAAGAGGAGGATACTGGGGCAAAGGGACCCAAGGGAGCTGTCAGCTTAAACCAGCTGGGAAAAGCACAAAAGAGTAGATGCCTGTATTCCAAAAATAGCTGGTGATGTGGATGCTTTCCAAAGAGGAACCCAAACTTGAACAACGCATGAGGCAGGCAGCAGCATGTTGGAAGCCGGAGGAGTCGGACAGGCGCATTTCAAAAAGCCAAATAAACACGCCAAGTAAGTAACGAGGCAGCCAGAGGCCTGAACAAGCAGGTGGTGAAACTGCACATGCTGCTGAAAGATGTGCTGCTCTTGGAAACTGGTCGAGCGAGGATAGTAGGGCAGCAAGCAGGCTGCCAAAGAGTTCCTTCAGCAAGCCTGAAACACGCTCTTTTCCCCAGAACAGGAACAGATCACCCAAGAACCATGACTCTGAACACCCACGGTCCCCACCATAACCACCTCAGCATGCTCCACTCCTATTTCCACCATCCTCTGATGGGTCTGCAGCTCTTCCAGGATGAAAGGCTTAGCAGTGATATTGGGGCACCCAGTTCTCTCCATCTCTGCCAGCTGCCTCTCTCTAGGTGTTTGGTCATGACTTCTGGCTTGTGGTTGGGACTTGCAGACACTCAGACAGCCGAGTGCTGGCAATGCCCAGCCAAGGTCAGGCAGCTCAGCACATCAAAAATGTTGCTTCTGGCCCATATCTCCAGTGTCACCCACGTTCAGCCATCACTATGAGCTACGGGAGCAAATATATAGCTGTGTTAAAAACTGTAAGATTCGGGATTAAAAGTTGGGTTCATTTTAATTTTGAAATAAATTGTCATCTGTATGACTTCACATGACCAGGTAGACTGTTTCAGTCGACATGGACTCCAATTTGAGGGTCTTCCCTTCAACCGCAAGGACTAGAGGTGCTCTTGCTCACTCTATTCTCTATTTATATACATGTATGTATAGAAGTAGAAATACTGAACCTCAGCAAATAACACAAAGTTTAGGATGAAAATGCAATCTTGTGCAATGACATATGAGCACACTCTTGGGGTCACACTCTGGGATCCATGCAATAGCAGGGGGGGCTAGTTGGTCCCTACACTTAGCAGGGTGAAATCACTGATGGAAAGAAGAGCAGCTGGATACACTCTGCCGTACATCCAAAGTTAGTATAAGCTGCATCTTCAGGCATAAGCTTGATTTTGGCAGCAGATGTAACACATCTCCAGATCTGCTCAGTGGCTGTCTCAGGGGAGAGTGCCTGCAGTATTATTCAAAGCATTATTTCTTTAGTACCTACTGCTTTCCCATCATCCAGAGCCCCAGATTAATAAATAAATAAATAGGCAAGAAAAGGCAAGAAAATGTCTAACAAAAATATCCTCTACATCCATACTAATTCTGCATCTCATTGCCTATATTGCGTTGGTGCCAGCCCTGTTTTCTCAGGGCTGTGATCACTGCTTTTTAGTAAGGCTACTGCTTTTCTGCTCCATATCAGTGCTGGCAGGTACCTCCACAATACCATTCAAACCACACCAAGTGCAGTGTGGATGCTGCTCAGTTGCTGCTGGAGAAATTATGTTGATTTTTGTTTCCTAAGTTAATGGAACAAATGGAGCCATATAGAATCACCGCTTCATCTTGATATAGAGGCTCTGGCTCTTTATTGAAGTTGTTCTCCAACCTGTAATTTTGAAGTCTATTCAAAATCTTGGTGCAAGGAGAATCTGAGTGCCCTGGCATAATATTGAACCTTAGTTAAAATCCACATGGCATCAGATGTGAACGGGTTAAAATCCACATGGCATCAGATGTGAACACAGAGCTGGTGTGCCACGTCCACACTGCCCCTGCCTCACTCTGTCCCTTCTGCAGCCCACACTGGTGCAGGTGGACCAGGGCCTGCCAACACGACCATAGTAAAGACTGGATCTCCAGGGCCTCAGCAATGAGGGAACATCATCCATGTCTGCAGAGTCTGCACTGTGAAGAGGAAATTCATTCTAACTGCCAGATCTGCATGATAAGGCAATCTGCCTTCATCTCTTATTGCCATTTTCTCCACTCCTTAATTTATTCCTTTTTTTTTTTCCCCTCTGCACCCAAAAGACCGAGCTCTCCCGTGTTTCATATCCTGCTCTGCATTTTCCCCTGATTACACCACATCATATTGACGTCAGAGAGGCAGCAAGGGCCACACTAATGGGTCTTCTTTCATAACCTGCCTGCCCCAGGGGCACTTGTTAAATGTTTGGGCTGTGTGATACAGGTAACGGCATTAGAAACTGATTGCAAGCAGTCCCTGGGGAACCTACGCTGTTTTTTTTTTCTACACAACCTCCCTGCCAGACCAGGAACAGAAAAAAATATGCTGAGAAGCAAGACTGGAAAAGGGCAGATACCTGCCTTGGCTGAGAAGGCTTGCAGTGCATGCACAACGTAGTTTGTAGCAGTCATTTTTACAAGTTTTGCTGAATTGTTAGGCGTAGCAGCTGCCTATACAGGCAGCACTCACAGAGGCATAGTCATTTCTAAAAAGTTTTATAAAAAACAGTTTAAAACACAAGTTGTTGCAGACTTTGAAGCCTGGCATGTCTGTTTTCACTTGTCATGATCAAGCAAGGTCTCGAGAGATTACAGCTTCTTTGACTCTGGTCATAGAATGTTCATTTCTGCAAAGCAGTCTGGATAAACCCCAACAAAAATTCCCCACAAGATGCTAAGGGCTCAAGGGCAGTGAGGAAGAGGCATGCAACAAGCCTGAGGATGGAGGTGGGGTTCTTGCAGTGCTTCGTGGTGAACCCTGTGCTCTCAGGCCCAGCAGGGCAGCTCCAAAGCAAGTTGCCTGTGCAGGACCCTCTGTGTTTGCCCTGGAGAAAAACAAAAAACAAAACAACAACAACAAAACCCCAGGAGAGTCTGGCCATAAGTGTCCAGCGTGGGTGATTCTTCTTGTTTATTCATCTTGGTCCTCTGGCTCGGCGCTCAGCCATGGATATTTACACCAAACACCAGCTCCCATCAGGCATAAATCAAAGCAACTTGCTCTCAGGTTAAATATAGTTGTATTGCAATGATAGCAATGGGTCGTTTATTCTTCTGTTTCCTTTTTTTTTTTTTTTTTTTTTTCTTAAGACTCTTCAGAAAAAAAATCAATTTCATTAAAAAACCTAAGTGTTCCCCCAGCCCTGTTTCTTCTGTGTCTGATCCTTGCTGGAAAACAGAAAGAATTAGCTCAGCCTCTGGATTTCTCTTGCTTGAAGAGGGCCATTTGTAATAACTGCTGACATGACATTATGATAACTGCTGGCCCAACACGGGCTTCAAAGAGCCCAGGTTTGGGGGAGAGGGCATACATTTGGGCTTCATTTTGGGCTACAACTCTTATTTCCATACTTTGATCTCTCCTTACTATGTAATAAAAACCCATTTCTTGTCTTTGGGGAGTCTATTGTAGACTGAAGAGAGCAGAGTAGTTTGCATATGGAAAAGAATTACTATGAGTTGCTTTTTAAAACATTTTTATTGATGTGCTCCTGGTCTCCTGTTTGCTAGTGGGTAATTAAGTCAATTAACAAGCATCTGTTTATTTATTTCCCTCATTTATGGATGTAAGCAGTTTGGGTAGCAGTTTGTAACAAGGGCCTGCTGTAGCTTGCCTGCCGTTACATGAATATTCAGGCGACCGCTTGCGTCTATCTACAGGGACTTGCCTCCTCCGCCTCACGGAAACCGGGCGCCAAAATCCAAAGCCATGAGAGTGGCTGCTGGGGACGGGGGCAGGCTCGGCAGGCACGGGGCCAGGGTCCTTCCCGCGCAGGAGGCAGGCTGTGTTGAGGAGCACGCTCAGCAACTCGTGCTTGGCGTGAGTTGGGCACGTCTGACGTGAGAGGGCACTCGGAGAGGCTTTCAGCGCTTGAGAGGAGGCTTCCAAAGACGGCGGGCCACGTTAGCGCCGGCCTGCTGGTGTCTGGCAGTTTTCCTGTGTAAAGGAACCTATAAAACGTGTCCCCTCTCAATCTCCATTTTGCTAAAGCCCCTCAGACACTCTCATAGCCTTGGCCAGCACTCCCCTCCCGGGCCGAGCCTTCGGCATCCTTAAGAAAACGTTGGCCTTGCACTCAGGCTTTTGGCACCATGCCGACCAGGAAAGCCGGCCTAACCCCCCTCGCTGCCGTCTCCTGGCCGCGTGCGAGGAGGAGGGCAATGCCAGGCGCGCGGCGGGCACGGCACAGCACCGGCGGCG